>JABUQX010000879.1:30000-44711 GCA_015478945.1 Trachelipus rathkii
TGCTTCCGTATCACCTTCCTCTCCATCCAAACCCACACTATTAATTTTACATAGAAAAACATAATGATCCGATAAATCCAATTCCTAAACGCCTCACTGATTTAAACATCCAACTCATCAACTTCAACATCACTAACAACAAGGGAAAATCACTCATACTTTCATTTCGATACACTTACCTAACCAACTCTAGTTACTTAGGATACTTTGTTAAACAGAAAGTATAACTTACACACATACCTCTCCTCCAGAAATAAACTCACCTTCCTACCATTGCTCATTTTTCCTGAACCTCCCCAAAACCACCTCGTTATATAACCATCCTTTTTTGATCATATATATATATATATATATATTATAATATATAATATAATAATATTATATATATAATATATATATATAATATATTAATATAATATATATATATATATATATATATATCATATATAATAAGTATATATAAAAATCCGTATTAATAGTCCATATTTAATCTAGAAGGGGTATGGTACCGTGTATTTAATTTAAAACTCATTAATATACATAAAAAGAGGTAATTTAAAAAAAAAAAAAAAAAAAACATTTTGTTTTAAAAAAAAACGTGTTTTTTAAAAAAAAAAAAAAAATTAAAAAAACGGTTTTTTTCACAACCCTAACTCTCACTTTGTTGTTGGTGTTTCTGACAATTCATTTTGGTATTGGTGATTTGGTTTTGCAAGTTCAGTCTAGTTTACGTTTTATTATTATTATTATTATTATTATTATTATTTATTATATATTATTATTATATTCATTATATTATTATTATATTATGCTAATGTATTATTATATTATTATTATTATTATTATTTAGTTTAATGCATGTTACTTGTATAATTATGAAATCTAATTATATATTTGCAAGAAGAAAATTTAAATTTTACACCGAACCATTCAAAGCAAATGGTAACATTAATTCTATTGACTGAGTCAGTCTTTATAGACTCAGGTGGCTTATAACTGTGTCTTTTTTCTTATGTTCTTATGTTCTTATGTTGTAATTGGTTAAACTTAAAGGCAAATTAAATACTGGTACATATTATCATTTGGGATTTTAGAAATAACAAATAAACTATTATCCATTCTCGATATCAGATTTTATTCATTAGAACATTAGAAATAAAGAGACGGTAAGAAGCCACATGGGCTTATTGAGACTGTCCCAGTCAAGTTAATAGAAACCCAATCACCAAAACATGCTCATGCAAATCCACAAAGCACTCTAGGGCTTGTCAATAACTTAACATAGTATACACAAAGTCTACAACTAAAATAAAAAATTATAGCTAAAGCAATTATAGCAAGCTTTAATAACTGTTATAGTCATGCCATGCAGTTTAACCTTTGTAACTACTGAAACCAAAAACCCGCCAATTTGGCTTAGTCAAAATATACTATAATGTTTCTTGAATGTCATATACCTATCCAATACTTTCTTAAATGTTGCAATTGAGTCGCACTCAACAACCTCCTGTGGCAAACTATTCCAAAAATTAACAACCCTATTACTAAATGATTGCTTTCTTATACCAGGATGGCATACCTTCTTCTTAATGTAGTCTACTATGAAAAATTTATTGGTCTCCGTATTATCAATAGATGTAAATATTTTGTAGACTTGTATCAGTGTCTACCTGAAAAATCGCCTTACAGAAGCATTCCTAACTCCTTTCATCTTCTCAATAGCTTTTTACCTCTCAACCCAGAAACATCCTTGTTGATCTTACGTTGCATTCTCTCTAAGGCATACTATCGTCTGCTTAAATAAGGGGCAACAAACTTGTGCACAGATATCTAATACTGGCCTAACATTCGGAAGCTATTATACAGTTTACTTATGACTTCCTTGCTCTTGTAAACGACATTACGATTTACTATACCTAACATCTTATTCCTTGCTTCCAAACACTTATTATTTACTTTCAAATTACTGCTTATAATCACACCTATAATCTTTCCTTGGCTTCACAGACTGCAAGCATCCCATTCAATAAACGTAGTTAAAACTTTTATTGAGTAACTAGGTGAAGAACCTTACAACTCATCCCTAATTAAAATTCATTTGCCACCTATCTGCCCACCCAACAAAGTTTATCAAGATCTATTTTGAATCCTTATACAGTCCATCCATATTCTTCTGAATTAGCCACCTTGGTATCATCTGCAAATTTAGAAACATACATTTAACTCCCTGGTCTAAATCATTTACCGGCATATATATGAAGAACAATAGTGGTCCCCAGAACTGAGCCCGTGTGGGACACAACTCTTCATTATTTTCCCATGATTAACCTATTGCCATGTTAATTGGTACACGCGTTTCTATTCCCAACAACCACTTTTAATTCCAACCATATGCATCCACTATACCACAGTTGGCAATAACTTTCATCCAGCCTTATTGGGGAACCTATTCAAAAAGCTTTGCTGAGTCTAATATATCAACTGATCTCCTCGGTCAATCAGTCAGTAATGTAGACCATAAATTCTAAAGAGGTTTGGTTGACATGACTTAACCGCTTCTATGAAACCATCTGGGAGTCATACAATACTTTGTTATCTTCTAAATTTCTCTATATGACCTTTCAGTAACTTCTCCAAAACTTTTACAACCAGAGATGGTAAGCTAACTGGCCTATAATTTCCCAATCTTCCTTACTACTTTTCTTATAAATAGTGCAACACACTGTGCTGTTTTCCCTGTCCGCTTACTCACCAAATGCTACTAGATTGCTTAAGAATCAAATTCAGTGCTGCAATGCTGGCAACTTACCTCCTTTATAATTCTATCTACTGCATATATACCATCTGGACCCTCAGCTTTACTTTGGTCAATATGGGTCCAGTAAAGTTTAAATCTTTAACCTCATTCTTAAGTCATTTAATATACATGCATACCAAACTATTTCGCAGTCCTTTTCCTCAGTAAACATTGAAGCAAAATAAGCCTGAGAATGTTGACCAACTCCTTATCAACTCACTAATTTTCATCAATTTAATTTGACCAATTGTCCTATTCTTACTTTTAAGTTTTATAAAAGCTAAAAAAAACTTTCTGTAGGTCCTTATTACTGATTACTTGCCTAAAGTTAATTCGCTTTCTCTTTTGCCTTTTCTTATTGATGTTAAGTTCATTTCTATTTTCCTGTAATTTTCCTAATTCATCATCCCTATTTACTACCCTTGATTATTTTAAAACATCAGCGCTTTTTGTTGATTTTCTCTCTCATCTCTCTATTCCACTAAACAGGTTTTCTCTTCGCCACCCTAATGAGTTTATCCTTAAAACATGCTGGCTGAATATTCATCAAAATTTGCTTAAAATGTTCCCACGAAACATTTTTGGTCTTTTTAAACTGAACGCCTCGTGGCGTAGGAGGTTGACTCGCCGACTCTCATGCGAGAGAACGCTGTTTAATCCTCCGCGTAGCAGTCTGAGTTTAATCTGTCCTGGGGGCAAGAATTAAAACTCGCTGCGAACACGTGGTGGCGACAGGCTTGGGATAGCCGGCCTTAAAGTTCGATTTCCTGTAGTCCCCCCCCCCGTGTTACCCTCTGAGAAGGGGATAAAGCACATTAAAAGGAAGTTTTTTTTTTTTTTTTTAAACTCTTTATCTCAGTCAATTATACTAAGCATGTCTCGAAATTTGGTAAAATCGCCCTTCATTTCGTATGGTATAAATATTTTTTATTAACTTTTTTGTTATTATCAAAAATATTTAGTGTTTTCTTAAAATTTATGCTTTCTCGTAAAATTCTTTCAAAATTTGGAGTAATAAAATTTGCAAAATATCTTGTATGGAGATCTGAAATAATGGAACGTATTTCTCTTTATTATTGAATAAAAAAGCTGAGTCATCTAACTCTTAAGAAGAATGGTTTGATTGACTAAAATGTTCAGTAACTTTCTCACCCAAAATTAAACATAGATTACAGTTGCAACTGTTCAAAGCCTTACTTTTTTTCTTTGCTTTTTATTGAATTTTTGTATCTAGCAAATTAGGTTAGGATGATTTAGATTTTAGAGCAAAATGGTTTTAAATATTTCTGTTTGTAGTTTGTATTCAAGTTGTTTTCTGTAGACATTAAAAATGTTGAAACATTTTATCAAATGTTCATAAAGCTAGATAATAATAATAATTAAAAATTTCGAAAACTTATTCTGTTATTAATAGAAAAGTTTAATATAAACCAATTTTTGACGTGAAATGGACTTCCGGTGTGATGCTTTCGTCCATTAATTAGCTCAGTAATAATAATAATAATAATAATAATAATAATAATAATAATAATAATAATAATAATAATAATAATAATAATAATAATAATAATAATAATAATAATAATAATAATAATAATAATAATAATAATAATAATAATAATAATAATAATAATAATCATAATAATAATAATAATTAATAATTTCGACAACTTTTATTGTTATTAATATAACAATTTAATATAAACCAATTTTTGACATGAAATGGACTTCCGGGGTGATGTTTTTGTTCATTAATTAGCTCAATAATAATAATAATAATAATAATAATAATAATAATAATGATAATGATAATAATAATAATAATAATAATAATAATAATAATAATAATAATAATAATAATAATAATAATAATAATAATAATACACAATTATACTATTTGCACCGTGAACTTTGCAGTAAAATTAATCTGATAAAAAATTTATTTACTGAAAATGTAGAGATCCAGTCGCAACAAATCGATGAAATCCACGAAACTATTTTACACGCCACTGATAATGTTCAACGAGGGAATGAACAGGTGAGATATTACCAGATTTTTTTTAATATTAATGGAATTATTAATTTACAGTTTTATATGCAGTTGTACAGAAATAAGTCTTTTGGAAGGATGAGAAAATTATGTAAAGCTCATACTGTTAAGCATATTAGTTATCAACTTTGATTTAGAGTTTTTTTTTAAATTTTTTTTTTTTTTTGATTTATTATGACCAAATAAATGAAATTCTCCTGTCTAATACCTATTAAAAACTAATTGTTACAGTAACAGTTTCTTACTTGCACTTCGCAGGTATGCTTTTTAAAATAAAAGATGTGTAAAGAAGAATCTCTAATATATTTAATTCTTTAAATCATACTTATTGCCAATGTTTGGACTTGAAAGTCAAATATAAGTTTTTGAACCTGGTACACTTTTGGAACTCTAGAATTGATTATGTTCTTAACTGCTTAGCTTGTTAATGCTTACTTTATGCTTTTAACTGAAATGACCTCATTTTTTTGGTTGTCTTTTCACCAAAAAGCAGAGGGGAGACAATATCTTGAGGAGTGTCCATTAAATTTAGGGATGATAATACTTATAACTTGAAACTACGATAAGGGACTTTATATACCTGAAGGAGTTATATGGTTGGTGTCATGGAATTCCGCTTTATTTTCCTACTCGGTCTAGTCACTAGATTTCATTTGGTAAATAATGATGTTACCTTTCTTGTCATTCAACAATCCTTATCCATTTTTCAGGCTCCACCATATATTTGCCACCTGCGTGACTATTATTTTTGTTCCATTCATTATGTCCTATTAAACATTTTTATAATGTTGAAATGGCGTAAAATGAACAGTTAATTTATTCCGTAACTTTCTTCAGTTTGCTTTTATTGCTAGTTAATCCCCTTCATGCTACTGGGAATAAGTAATCCCTTTCATGCTACTGGGAATAAGTAATCAACTTCATGCTACTGGGAATAAGTAATCTCCTTCATGCTACTGGGAATAAGGAGGAGCCTTTAATTTTTGAAATCTCAGTAAGGCTGAAACTAAGAGTTGGTAAGTCTTGAGATGGTTTCACCTTACCAGTACCAATTGGACTGATGTCTTTAGAGTACGAGACTGCAAAGTCGAATGATTATGCAACTTATTCAAGACCCATCAAGATGTTAAAGGCAAATTTATTTATTTATTGAACATTAAGGTCCATTAATAAATTATACATTTTGTTTAATATCTACAAATTGTAAAAAATACTTTGTGGGATCTTTTATTATTTATGTATTTACCTACTTTATTTATTTATTTATGCATTATGATTATTATTATTATTATTATTATTATTATTATTATTATTATTATTATTATTATTATTATTATTATTATTATTATTATTATTTTTATTATTATTATTATTATTATTATTATTATTATTATTATTATTATTATTATTATTATTATTATTATTATTATTATTATTATTATTATTATTATTATATATAGTGTTAGTGATATATGGTGTTAGTGATAGGCTTCTGAATGGAATCAAAAGTATGTATGACGATAGTGAAGCGTGTGTAAGAATAAATGGAGTCAAAAGTGATTGGTTTAGTATTAATAGTGGAGTGAGGCAGGATTGTGTTATGTCTCCTTGGTTATTCAATTTGTATATGGATGGGGTTATGAAAGAATTAGAGGTGGGGGTGGCAGGAAATGGTGTTAGAATGATGGAGAATGGAGATGAGTAGAGGGTGCCCTACCTATTATATGTGGATGATTTGGTTTTGTGTGGCGAATCTGAAGAGTTTGAGAGGATTGGTAGAGAGATTTGGCAGGGTGTGTAAAAGGAGGGGTTTGAAAGTAAACGTAGATAAGAGTAAGGTTATGGTTGTAAGTGAGGACAGTCCTCAGTGTGAAGTTATGTTAGATGGTGAGCAGCTTGAACAAGTGTCTGAGTTTAAATATTTAGGTATATGTTGGATGAGAAGGGAACGGATGATGCAGAGTGTAGTAGGAAAGTTGTGAATGGCAGGAAGGTTGCTGGTGCAATTAAATCGTTGGTGAATGTAAAGAGACTAAGTCTTGAGAGCGCTAGGGTCTTACATGAGGGTATGTTGTTACCTGTGTTATTGTATAGTAGTGAGACTATTGGTCTTGAATAAGAAGTATAGATCTAAAGTTCAATGTGTTCAGATGAACAATCTTAGGGGCATGCTAGGTGTGAGAAGAATTGATAAAATGAGGAATTAACGTATTAGAAAGTTGTGTGGTGTGAAGAAAGGGGTAAATGAGAGAATAAATGAAAGTATGTTGAGATGGTTTGGTCATGTGGAAAGGATGAATGATAGTCGGTTGGTTAAGCGGATGTATAGTGGCGAGTGTGTTGGGAACCGACCGGCTGGGAGACCGAAGAAAAAGTGGATTGAGTCGGTAAACGAATGTCTGAAGGAGAGAAATGTGAGTTTGGCAGAGGCGAGAATAAAGGTGCATAATAGGAGTGAATGGCGGGGTTTTGTGAGGGGGTATGGTTGTGGCCCACCTGGGTCAAGGGATGAACCCTTACACTGACGATTTACCATAGTGAGGGTCCGTCGCGGTCCCGTGAAGCCTAGGTGGATTTTCTGTCTTTGCGACTTGTTGTCACTTCACTAAGGGTACAGAGGGGCGTAGGCAAAGTGGGGTTTTCTTTTCGACTTTTGTCATATTCTTCTACTGCTTTTTTTTCCGATGCATGTAACGCACCTTACCCAGTCTTGGGGAAAGAGGAAGATGAAGAAAGAAAGAAAGAAAAAGATTATTCATATATATTGAGGAGCTACCGTACTTTTGGTATATCAATTTGGTCTTATCATCGTCTATATTCGGTGATCCTTTCCTCGTTCGTTTGACTATGTTGTACGTGAGTCTCTCGCTTCTCATAAATTGACCCTGGCCGTTTTCTTTGATCTGGAAAAGGCATACGACTCCACATGGAGGGTGGGGTTTTTGTAAAACCTTCACTCCCTGGGCCTCCGGGAACAAGTTTCCCTCTTCCTTCAATCCCTGATGTCTGGTCGTTCATTCCAGGTCCGGTGTGGACCACTCTTCTGGCGGCATTTTGTCATGGAAGGGTGTAACTGCAAGGCGCGTATTGAGTGTATTGCTTTTCGCAATAGGCTTCAACGGAGTGGTCGATACCATCCCCGACTCAGTCCGTTGCTCACTCTATGTGGATGATCTTGCAATGTATGTCACTGGGGCTAAACTCCCTTGCATGGAGCGTCAGCTTCAACTGGCCATCGACAGAGCCACGTCCTGGTGCAGTGCGCGTGGATTCAAATTCTCCACTTCCAAAACGAAAGCGATGCTTTTCCGGAGAAACCCCCGTCGCGGTGGACGAATTCAGTCCCCTTTAATACACCTGTATGGTTCCCCCATCCAGGTGGTACCGACGGTGAGGTTCTTGGGTTTGTTGCTTGATGATCGCCTTTCATACCTTCCTCATATACATCATCTTAAAACTAGTTGCCGCCGATTGCCAAACCTCTTACGGCACCTCGCCTCTAAGACTTGGGGTGCCTCTACATCATGCTCGTGAGGGCTAAATTGGATTATGGCTGTGCCATCTATGGGCAGACCTTCCAATCGTATCTTCGCCTCCTTGACCCTATTCAAAACGAGGGTCTGCGCATTGCAACGGGTGCATTTCGATCATCGCCTAAGGAGAGTCTGAAGGTGGAGACTGGGATAATGCCCTTGTCCCTGCGAGTTGAGCAGCTTATGTGGTCTTTATTCTTTCGTATTCAGGTCCCTGCTTCTTCAGCCTTGTCACCCTTAATAGAGAGATTCCTCCGCATTCCTGCATATTGGCCGTTCGCTGGGGTTGTGACTCCTATTTTTGATTTCCTTGGCCTTCCTTTTCAATCGGTTTTGCGCTACAATTTCGACGACGTTCATGCGAAATGGATTTCTCCTCCCCCCCCCACTGTCTGTTTCGGGATCCAGTCCTTCACCAAGGCTGAGACACATCCGGCGACGTTGAGGGGTTCTTTTATGTCTCATAAAGAGATCCACAATGACTCAACATCTGTCTACACTGATGGCTCCAAAACGGGAGGCGGAGTGGGAGCGTCGGCTGTCTTCCCAGATCTCGCCATTTCCCACACCTTGCCTACCTATACGTCCATCTTTTCAGCTGAGCTGATAGCGCTGGTTTTGGCTGTGGGCAGAATTAGCAACCTACCACTCGGACGTCGTTATACAATCTTCTCAGACTCTATAGGTGCTCTCTTGGCTCTGCTCGACCGGTCAACAAGAAATCCTTTGGTTTCATCTGTCCAAAAGTTTATCGGCTCTGTTCAATTGAATGGAATCAGCATTGAGTTTTGTTGGGTCCCTTCCCATATGAGTGTTCCGGTGAACGAGGGAGCTGATATAGAAGCCAACCGTGCTGCCACCGGCAGGGTAATTAACAGCTTTCACTGAATATATTGTTTGGGCACCTCCCTGCGACTGATTTTTACACGTGTGTTCTTCAGGGTTTCCTCTCCTGCTGGGAGGTTTGTTGGGCGGAGGATTCTCGTGGTGCCAAGCTGCGGAATGTTAAACCTCGCTTGGGTCAGTAACCGTCCTCTTGTAAACGGAGTCTCCGCCAGGTGCTGGTTCTCGCCCGTTTACGAATTGGACATACCAGTCTCACGCATGGCTTTCACATGGTGAGAGAGGACCCCCCCCCCCCCTCTTTTCGGTTATATTCTTCTTGTGATCCTCTTACTATAGCCCAAATTTGTGGGTTGCGACGCAATCTCAGCCATCCGACTCAAGTTCTTCCCTTCCATACTTACCATTACTTTTCGGGATCGCCTTGCTCATATTTTATCTGACTCCTCCCCCATTTTCGAAGTCACAAAATTTTTGCATTCCTCCATGAGTTGAACTTCTTTTATCAAATATATACCTCTTGATCCCGTTATTTTTTCGTTCTGTGTAGGGGCTTCCCCTGTTGTAAGTTTTATTGACACGGTATAGCCGCTATTTTTGCGTGCAGTGGTGGTCCCTGTACACATCCTAAAAAACAAAAAAATATTATTATTAAATTATTATCTATTCATCATCATTATATATTATTCATATTCATACTTCAAACTTATTCAATATACAACATTACAATAAGAACCAATTATTATATAATAATCTATTATTTATTATTATTATTATTATTATTTTTTATTTATTATTTATTATTTATTATTTATTATATTATTTATTTATTATTATTATTATTATTATTATTATTATTATTATTATTATTATTATTATTATTATTATTATTATTATTATTATTATTATTATTATTATTATTATTATTATTATTATTATTATTATTATTTATTTTTTATTATTATTATTATTATTATTATTATTATTATTATTATTATTATTATTATTATTATTATTATTATTATTATTATTATTATTATTATTATTATTATTATTATTGCATCGGTTCCACCCTGAATTGGACTCAATGACTCCCATGAATTATAATTACAAGGATAGGAAAATGTCTTGAAGATGTATTCTGTTGAAAGAAGTTTACAAAATGTTTTTATCAATTTAGGAGTTTCTTAGAGTTTATATGATCAGGTTTACAAAACGTTTTTATTAATTGCCTTATTACCGGCAAGTGCTCAACCCCAAATTTGGAATCTTTTGTCTGGGATTACTCGGATCAGCAGTTATACTTTTGCCTTTCAACCTGCAACTTTTTCTCGAACATGATTATTTTCTTTTTATTAAGGAAATGTAATGAAATACATTCTTTTTATGATATTATTTCGGTATATATTTTTTAGCTGTAAGTTCTGTATTAAAATCAGTCAAAATATCTTTTCCATGTTGTAATAAACTTAAATGTAGGCTCAGTCCCACTGGGAATTTTAAGCAATAAAGGGAGGGAATATGATTCGCTGACCAGCTATTTTTGTAGGCACTGGATCAGTCGGAATTCATAGTTTTTAATGCCATTATGAATTAAGTTTATATTTTTGTCTCTTCTTCTTCTTCATCTACCTTTTCTCCCCAAGACAGGGGGGTAAGGTGCGTACATGCATCGGAAAAGAAAAGCAGTAGAAGAATATGACAAAAGTCGAAAAGAAAGCCCAGCCTGTACCATTAATTAGTAAGAACTCGTCGCAATCAGAAAATCCACCCTAGAGCTTCACGGGACCACGGCGGACTTTTGTCTCGATTCCCTAAATATTACAAATTCACTAAATGATAAAAAAAACTGTCGGGACAGTAATGAATGAATTGTAACTAGTTTGTGTAAATACTTATTGAATGTTGTTATTTAATATTTATTTATTTTTGAAGGATTTCAGACTTTTATCATTTCATTCAAATATTTGATTTTTTTTTTTTTATAGGTTCGAGAGGCAATGAGAAAGGACGCTGGATTCAGAGTTTGGATAATGTTCTTTCTAATTGTTATGTCGTTAACCCTTCTCTTTTTGGATTGGTACAATCCTTGATTCTCGTCGTTATGCTTGTATGTCTCATTTTTATATTTCGGTAGACGAGGTAAAGGTAAATGAACTGATAATTTATTTGAAAGAAAAAGCCAAAAAATATGTTCTTAAAACGTTTATTGAGTAACGTTTTTAAAATAAATAACATAAATATTTCAAATAATTTTTTTAAATTTAATTTTTATAGCTGGAAATTGATGTTGCTAAATTTCAAATTTTTGAAACTTTGAAAAAAAAAATATTCAAACTTTGAAATTATTTTCCTTGACTTCAGTTTCTCAATTTTGACTGTGATAAAATGTTAATTCTTTTATATTTTGTTTTTGCTAAATAAAATTTTTATCTTTCAATTTTATTTTTAACATTTTCCCTTTGAGATTTTTTTTTTTTTTTTTAAAGCAGTTTGAATTGTTTAAAATAATGTTGGAAGTTTACTTTCACAAACTCAGGGTTGCGGAGCCCTCAAGGTTTTGGGGTGATATCGGAGCCGGAACTAAAAGAAAAAAAAAATTGAGGAAGAGCCAAAGACTGAGCTGGAGCTGGATAAATATTTTTTAATATAAAATAATGATTCAGAGCCTGAGCACTAAAATTTTATTATGATGGTGATGTTGTTGAATAGTTTTAAAATGGTGGAGTCTAGGTCAGATCAGGTGGCTATTTTAAAATGTTAGAGACTGGATAAAAAATTAACCTGCACAGAAATTGTTTTTACTCCACCCAAGTTACTTTCTCGGTGTTGAAGTTCTGCTCTTTGTAATATCACTTAATGTCCTTATGTTATCGACATTCTTCAGAATATCTGAAAGCAAAATATATTTTTATTTTTTTAATTCAAATTCATCTCATCATAAGTAACATTCAGAGAAAATAATTGCTGCAGTAAAAACATTGATTGGTAACTTTGCAAGATTATAAACATTTTTTTTGCACAGGATTTTTATAATATCGAACATTATTGTCTAATGAGAAAGTGAACGTTTTAGTTTTTTTTTTAATAAAGGATATGCCAATTATATTAGTATATTACATGTTGTTTGAGTATAGGACTTAAAAAAAAAAAGTTAAGGGACTTAACTGCTGAGAAAAATTATTTTAAAGATAAATTTTCTTGTAGGTTATAAAATAAAATTTACACTATATTGCTCTGTAGCCTTATCCATTTATTATTACTACTTTGAAGTAAGATAGAACATTTCGGTAAAGTACCATATTACCTTAGTAGATTTTTACGTACAGAAGAGAGCGGGATTTTTTATTAAGAAAAGTGAAAGCTGGATTGAATTTACACCCTCGTTCTCGTTTATATTTCAAAAAAATTCAAGTTAATCTATTACATTACCCGTTATGAACTAGAATGTTTTATAGCAATTTGATAACTTAGTAAGCAAGTTTTAACAAGGCAGGTTTTTCTTTAAAGCTGTCTTTACCAAAATAACAAAAATAATATTTCCTTTGAAATAAATGAAGAATTTTTTCCACTTGTAGCTCTCGTTTATTCTTATTCACGTCTTAATTCACACCACACTTTCTTTAATGCGTTCATTCTTCATTTTATCAATTCTTCTCACACCTAACACGCCCATAAGATTATCCATCTGAACACATTTTTACCTTAGATCTATACCTCTTATTGCAGACCATAGTTTCACTACTATATATTAACACAAGTAACAATATACCTTCATGCAAAAAAAAAAAACCTATCGCACCCAAGACTTAATCCATTTACATCTACCAAGAATTTAATTGAACCAGCTACCTTCCTGCCATTCACAACTTTTTTACTACATTCTGCATCATCTAACATATACCCTAAATATTTAAACTCAGATACTTGTTATAGTTGCTCACCATATAACATGACTTCACACCACGGACCTTCCTCACTCACATCCATAAACTTCATTTACTTACAAACCCCTCCTTTTACCCACACTGCCAAACCCTTCTACCAATCCTCTCAAACTTTTCAGAATTACCACAAAACCAAATCATCTGCATGCACTCTCAACTCTTCCATTCTCCATCATTCTAACACCTTCTCATGCCACCCCTACCTCTAATTCTTTCATAACCCCATCCATATGCAAATTAAATAACCAAGGAGACATAACATACCCTGAGTCACTTGGTTATTAATATTAAACCAACCACTTTATTTATTTATTCTTACACACGCTTCACTATCGTCTTATATACTTTTGGCTCAATTCAGAAGCTTAACCACCAATACCATATATCACTAACACCTTCCACAGAGCTTCCTTATTAATACTGTTAGCACTAGTAATTCAAATTAATGCTTTTTCAATTAAATACTCGTTGCCAACCGCTTTAGCAACCCCTCCGTTGAGTATAAAAGGTGCGATCACAATTGACGCCTACCACTTTTTCTAATTTTACTGCTTGCTAAAAGAACTCCGTATAATTTAGCTTGTATTCCCGAGTTCCACCATTGAATTTTCTACAAGAGTAATTTAAACTGCAGTAATAAAGTAACCTAGAAGGTTTTGACGAGTACTGTCTTTCATTCCAACCTCGAAACTATACCCTCCATAAACGCTTTGTTACACAACTTCTACGTCCATTCAATTACCATCTCGCCTATATTCTTGATCATTTCACCAGTAATTCCATCTATATCTGGAGATTTACCACATTTCAACTTTCTAACACTATCCATAACCTCCTCCTTAATAATTACCACATATTAATTACCAAATACTAATTCGCAGTTACAAATGACCCATCTTACATTCTCTATAGTTTTGACTTTCGAGGCTCAAATAACGAGTCAAAGAACGACTGAACCTTGTCTTTCCTTAATTAAATGTTGAAATCTTACCATGTATTTTTTAAAAGTTATTTAATGGTTATTATTTTACTTGTATTGCTAGAGAAGGGTTTCGTGTATCATGCGTGCAATATCTCTGTTGTGATAGGGATACATTTTTAGTTTTAACGCATTCAGGGAGTTTTGATTGCAGGTTTGCTAGTGATTCATACTATATCTGTATGCTTTATTTAGCTTTGAGGAACATTCTGACCTAATATTACACAATCAAAGAAAATTACAATACTCCATTCTTGTCTCAGGGTCAAAAGTTTCTGTTTTTATTTTGATTAGATTTTTTTTACAGTGTTGGACTCTGGTAAGTCTTAAATTTTAAGTATATATATTGGTGAATTCTTGATTTTCTTTTGTACTTTCTTTCTTTATCTTCCCTTCACTTCCCACAGATGTGGGGTATGGTGCGCAACATGCACGGAGATAGTCCGAGTCATGCATAAGAATTCCTGGTATATAAATAAGTGGTAGTGAGACCATAACCCAACTACTACTTCCCTTTATTTGCCTCCTAAGACACGCAGAAAATTCGCTGTTGGAATTCTTT
>JABUQX010000880.1:7500-12500 GCA_015478945.1 Trachelipus rathkii
CTTTTTCTAATAACTCTCTCACCTAAGTACTCGAAGCAACTCTCACTCTTTTTCTAACAACTCTCTCACCCAGAATAGAGTTTTAATTTTTTTTGGGGGGGTAAACTAAGAGTTAAATCTTCAACACACTTCCATCTTTTATTTTTCTTAAAACTCTTTCAGATACCTCATGTCATAGTAACTCGGCCCATTAATTGGCAACTTGAACAAGACTTTCTCTTCTATTTGTAGGACTTTATATTATTTATTTACGTTTCTAACTAGAGCAATTTTATAAATAACGTAATTCAAGTAAACAAAAAAATATTGTTATGATAATTTTCCATAATGTCTGACTTTAAAGGAAAAAAAAACGGATAGAAAAATGAAGGAGGAGGAGTCTTTAGTTCCTTACAGTAAATATTTTCATTTAAAAGTATGAATTGTTATCAAAATATTTTAAAGAAGTATTGCTCTTTTCAATTGACCAGTTACAAATGAAAAACGGGGCATTAAATTTATTTTTTATAGACCTATTACATTCCAATCTAATTTCAGTGCCAAAAAATAATAATAATAATAATAATAATAATAATAATAATAATAATAATAATAATAATAATAATAATAATAATCAAGAAATTAGCTTACAACCCTAAAAATAATAACATAATAATAATAATAATAATAATAATAATAATAATAATAATAATAATAATAATAATAATAATAATAATAATAATAATAATAATAATAATAATAAATAAATTTATGTAAAATATTTTCACTAAATTAACAACCGCACACCGGAGTTAAAAAGACGCGGCTATGCGGTTGTCAGATTAAAGAAAATTTCACTTCCAAAGCATTTTCACTATAATCATTGGAAATAGCCTTGCAGTTAGTTGCAAGCATGATTGTGAATTATATATATATATATATATATATTATATATATATATATATATATAATATATATATTATATATTATATATATATATATATTATATATATATATATATATGTGTGTGTGTGTGTGTGTGTGTGTGTGTGTGTGTAGGTGAGAGGGTGTGTGTAGGTATGTGCGTGTGTGTGTGTGTCAGAATTTATTGAGTAAATTGCAAATTGTATTGGCGAAATAATGTCAGTTTATAATATTTTATTTAGGTTTCAGCAAAGCATTTGATAAACTATCCCATGCTTTTCTGATGCAAATGGTATTATAATATGGAATAAGGTTCAATGGTTTTCTAACTGGAGAAAATGTTAATTGAGGAACAGAAGACAGTGAACTTTTTAATGGTCTTATAATTGGTAGAATATGGTTTGTAAAAAAATTGTTTCTCATGGTTCTTTACTGGGTACGCTTCTTTTCCTAATATATGTAAATGATACAGATAAGGGAATAAAAAGTAAGGTTTATAAGGTTTTAATTACTTTTTTGGAAAATTTTGAAGGTTGTATTAAAATTGATAAGTGGCAAATGAATTCTAAGCAAAGATGTAAGGTACTTCACGTTGACAAATCAAATATGGATTTTAATTATGACATCAATAGGAAATAATTACTTTCCTTTGTTATCAGACTCCAGCCATGACATAAATAGGAAATGACTGGAGTCTGATGACAAAGGAAAGGATTTGGATGTAGTTATTAGTAGGAATTTGAAATTATCAGAGAATTGTTTTTGAATTTAGAAATTATAAACCATAATGCATGGTTACAAAAACAAGGAAGCAGTGGTCAAGCCTTATAATAGTTATATACCTATATAATAATAGTAGTTTGCACCTCTTACTTAATATATTCATTGAAATGCGAAACATAATTCAAATAAGAATATTATAAAGTAAGAATATTATATATATATATTATATTATATATTATATATATATATAATAATATATATATATATATATATATATATATATATAAAAAATATATATATACTGTATATATATATATATATATATATATATATATATATATATATATATATATATATATATATATATATATATATATATATATATATATATTATATTTATTTTTATATATATATATTTTTTATATATATATAAGGCTGAGCCTAATTTTACATAAAATATTTCTTGGAAAATGTTCAAAGGTTTCTTTTATGTTGGATTATCTATCCATCGAGTAAATAAAAAATTTGACACTTTTTCTTTTAAGAACACGTTTTTCTTATATTTCCTTTTTATTTTTATTATATTTCGTATTTTATGTTATTTATTTTATTCTTTTATTTATGAACATTATTTATTATTATTATTATTATATTATTATTATTATTATTATTATTATTATTTTATTAATAAAGATTTTATTATTATTATTATTATTATTATTATTATTATTATTTATTATTATTATTATTTATTATTATTATTATTATTATTATTATTATTATTATTATTATTATTATTATTCATTATTGTTATTATTATTAAATTGTTTATTATTATTATTATTGTTATTATTATTATTATTATTATTATTATTATTATTATTATTATTATTATTATTATTATTATTATTATTATTATTATTATTATTATTATTATTATTATTATTATTATTATTATTTTTATTAATAATAATTATGATTATTATTATTATATAATTATTATGATTATGATTTTTATTATTGTTTATGAATATTCTTGTTGTAATTATATTATTTAATAATTATTATTATTATTTTTAATTATTATTATTATATTATTATTATATTATATTATTATTTATTATTATTTAATCATTATTATTATTATTAATTATTATTATTATTTATTATTATTATTATTATTATTATTATTATTATTATTATTATTATTATTATTATTATTTATTATTATTATTATTAATTATTATTATTATTAATATTATTATTATTATTATTATTATTATTTATTATTATTATTATTATTATTATTATTATTATTATTATTATTATTATTATTATTATTATTATTATTATTATTATTATTATTATTATTATTATTATTATTATTATTATTATTATTATTATTGTAACTTAATTAATTGACGTTAATTGACCATGTTTGGAGTAATCTAGAGGATGATATCAAGTCCTTTGTAATTACGACAGATATGACAGATCATTACCTCTGTCTCGTAAAATTTTGTATTAATAAAACACGAACACTTACTACCATAAATTATAGGCATGACGACGAAAATTGCAAACTCATTTTTAGAAGTAAGATAAATAACGTTGAGGTTCATACATACAAAATGACTAGGTTGACATTCATTCAAAATTTATCTTCTTTATAAACTCCTTAAATACGTGTTATAATGATTCATTTCCCTTAAGAACTAAACATTAGGCCGAAGAGGATTAAAAATCCGTTGATAACACCTGATATAAAAATTTATATAAGTCAAAAAGAAACTGTACAGAAATTATAAAGGAGGTATTATACCTTTTCAATTATATAATACTTATGAGCAACAATTAGAAATTGTTTTGAAAAAAGCGAAAAGGAAATATTACACTAGTAAATTTAGCGACGTGTATGAAGGCTCAAAATCAACTTGGGGCTTAATTATTGATCTAGTCAACAAAAATAAGGCAAAACTCAGCAAAATAAATGAAATAAATAAAAGCGGAGAAATATTAAAACAACAAAAAGAAATTGCCCACGAACTTAATAAGTAATTACTTCTTAAATATTAGCAAGCAAAATGTATCAAACATGACTCTCAGTCTAACCTCATTTGAAACCTTTATTCTCTTTCCCAGGAATTTTAAAAGTTTCGCGTGTCATGCCTGCTCATAAAAAAGGTGATAAAACTGATCCTAAAGACTAGAGACCGATATCAATTACACATTCAATTAGCAAAATACTTGAAAAGCTAATAATATAAAATCGAATAACAAATTATCTTAATCCGAATAATCTTACTATCGATTTTCAATTTGGTTTTAGGAAGAACAGATCAACAGCTAAAGCCCTTGTTTGTTTGACTGAAAAAATGTTATGAAAATATAGAACATAAACATTCAATTACGCTTATGTTATTGGATCTTACAAAAGCTTTCGATACAATAGATCATGATATACTACGTTGGAAAATGAATAAGATGGGAATTGAGGGAAACAGACTACAATGGTTTAGAACATATCTAAGTGAAAGATCTCAGTATGTTAAAATACGTGAAATATGCTCGGAACCACTTCAAATAACTGCATTTGTATATAATTTTTAATCTAAACAAATGATTAATGACTTGCAATATCATTGTGGTTCTTTTTATGACTCTTTCACAGTTTCATTTGCTAATTATATTTCAATATTAATAAGGGATAAAAATCTTGTCACACTATCACTAAAAACAGGAGACACGTTAAATAAGGTTAAAACATGGCTAGATTCTAATAAACTTTCACTCAGCTTACAAAAAACGTCATACATTATTATTAACAATAAAACTGCATCTGATAGTTTCAACATTAAAATTAAAGAACCTGATTTTCATAGAGTCACAAATGCTAAAATACTCAGAGTTACAATAGATGAAAAACTAACATTTAAGGAGCATATTAAACATCCAGTGAACAAACTAGCGAAATACACCTCTTGTGTCGAATACATAACGAATATCCGTAACAAGAGCATGTCGGAACATAAGCATAAGCCGAGTAAAGTATTTCAACATTTTAAAGAAGAACATCACAAAATCCCGATAACAAAATAAGAGAAGACGTTTCCATCATAACCAAAAGGAATGATTTTTATGAATTTCGCCTTGGTTAATCATTGCTCTTAAGGAAACATATACGAGTAATAAATATAAAATATAATGAAAATGTCCAATTTTTTAAACAGTTTTAAATAACAAAAAAGTCAATGTAGGTTAACGTTTCTAACTTTTAAAATTATTAATTTTATTTATTTACTTTTGCTATTAGATTAATGATATTTATATTATCAAATTTTTAAAATCTAAAAAATAAAATTAGTCCTTAAAAA
>JABUQX010000881.1:0-2500 GCA_015478945.1 Trachelipus rathkii
GAGGTTAATAAAATTATATTTTCCGACTCATCATTTTATATAAAACATTTATAA
The DNA here is from genome assembly GCA_015478945.1 of Trachelipus rathkii. Lineage (NCBI taxonomy): Eukaryota > Metazoa > Arthropoda > Malacostraca > Isopoda > Trachelipodidae > Trachelipus > Trachelipus rathkii. The sequence continues at coordinate 55 of JABUQX010000881.1, forward strand.
TTATATATATAATATTTACATTATATATTTACATTATATATATATATATATTATTATATATATTATTATATATAATATATAGAATAAATATATATTAATAATATCTTATGAGGTTTATATAGTATTATATTGTAAAATAGAATATATATAGTATATATATATATATATATATATATATATATATATATATATATAATATGACTTATATATATAGTTATATATTATATACTATATAGTTTTATATATATATATATTATATATATAGTATATATATATATATAGTATATATATATATATATATATATATATATATATAGATATATATATATATTATATATAGTTTTATATATATATATATATAAACTATAATATTATATATATATATAATATATATAAAGAATCCCATTCCGCAGTAAAATTCTTTCTCTATCTATTTGTAAATCATGGTGTATTAATTTTGGTAGACTGACGTTGTTTTCCTTCTCTTTTCCTTCCAATTTAACACAAAATATTTTCATTCGGCAAGATGTAAACATGCCTTTTGCCATCCATGACCGATTTAATTTTTATTAGCATTACTTGACCAAAATATATATATTATTAATAATATATATATATATATATATATATATATATATAATTATAATTATAGTAGTATTATATATAATATATATATATATATATATATATATATATTATATATATATATATGATATTATAGTATATATATATATATATAATATATATAAGTATATATATATATCTTAATATTATTTTAATATTTTGAGCGAAATTATTAATTTCTTTCCATCTCTCATACTAAGGGTCTTAGTGTGCTTATGTGGTATAGAAAATGGTAAATAGTCCTTTTATATAGTATATATATATATATATATATATATATATATATAAGTATATTATAATAATATATGATTATATTTATCTATATATTATATATATTTATATATATATATATCAGTATATATATATATATTATATATATATATATATATATATTATATTTAATATATATATATTTATTAATTGTATATTAGATTATATATATATATATATATATATATATATATAATATTATATATAAAATATATATATAAATATATATTAAATATATATATATATATATTATATATATATATATATATATACTATATATATATATATAATATTATATATATATATATATACTATTATATATAATATATATATATAATTGGAAACTTTTTACTTTATTCGTAAACTGATATTTTTTATGAAAATTATTTAATTAAAAAAAAAGTACGTTTTGATTTTATTTGCATAACACTGCCACAAAAAAAACTTTTTTTTTGCTGCCAAGGAATATTTTATCGAATTTAGTAGTATATCGTGTGCTGGAATTCGGAAATAACATTATTTACCAGATTGGCTCTAGTTTCTTGAGATACAGGGTGTCTCCAGATATACTATTATACAAATATCTTTTTAATGCATTTTTTACAGTAATATCGTTTTATTTCTTTTAAGGGGTGTTTTATATATATTTTATTTTTTTCTAAATTTTCAGAACACTATTGAGTACTTCACGAAGAGCCTGTTTGAATAACCCCAATGTATTCTGCTACATCTGTGGTGAATATTGCCAGGAGAACCAAAGAAGAAATATTACTAACTTTGTGAAGAAAGCATATCTGGCATACTTTGGAATGAAAAGATAAGCCTTGGGCTCCCCATATGGTCTGTAAAACGTGTGTCGAAAATCTACGTCAGTGGAAAAATGGATGAAGAAAAGGTTAAAATTTGGTGTGCCTATGGGTGATGGCGGGAGCCAAAGAATCACCACAGTGACTGTTATTTTTGTTTGGTTAATGTGAAAGGTATCAATCGTTACAAGAAACGTAAATTTGAGTATCCGGATTTGAAATCAGCAAGGCGACCTGTACCACACTCCGACGATGTCCCCATCCCAGTGTTCACTACACTCCCAGACCTAGCATTGCCTGATGAAGAAGATATCCAGGATTTGGTGTGCACACGTGCAGATAGTGGTAGTGAATATGAAGAAAGTACTTCTACACAGCAACAGTTCTCCCAGGAAGAGATCAATGATTTAGTACGAGAGTTAAGTCTCTCCAGCAAGATTCTGAGCTTTTAACATCTAGACTAAGTGAAAAAGAACTGTCCTCAAGGCCGATGTAATAACTTTTTTTCGGACAATAAGAGGTAGTATTTCTTACATATTTCATTGAAAAAGAAAGACCTAGTAGTATACTGTAGGATACATCCCTGGACGTCCTACTCCAAATGTGGCTTACCTTAATACCGACACAGAAGATTGGCGATTGTTTATTGATAGTTCAAAGAGAAGCTTGAAGTGTGTTTTATTGAACAATGGCAATAAGTTATGCATTTGGTTATGCATCGATTCCAATAGGTCACTCAACAAAAC
>JABUQX010000881.1:10000-12500 GCA_015478945.1 Trachelipus rathkii
GAGATTGTTTAGCATCGTCTGAATAATTTAACAAATGTTCTATATAGCTTCTATAAGGATAATTAGCAGCTGATGCACCTAGTGAAGTTCCGTTAAGATAGACTTCAACCTGAGGAACATGTATATCAGGAAATTTATTCTGTATATACTAATATGGTCCAATCAGCCCGAAGGAAAAGATCTGTACCTCCAGGTTTGTCAATTTTTGTTTTTACATATAAAAACACATTAGATGGATCTAGGTATTGATCAGAAGTGCCTGGAATATTGAACTCTAGAGGAACATCTGTATTGGTAATTGAATGATTAGGATTAACACTGATGAAATTGGACTCGCTTACGCTAATCTGTGTAGGGTTCATGGAGAAGAGATCCAATTCACTCTTACAACAATCAGGACTAGAAGGATGAAGGAAATGCATCTTGTATGTGCGAGTTCTGGTCGTATAATGAACATTTTCATGAAAAACCTTACTTATATACAGTAATACACACCTCGTATAAAAGTTATCAGTTAGTAATTAAATAGCAAATACATCAATACATTTTTTCTTTAGAGGGTTTTTCCGCTTAGTCTTTTTCTTTATGACAATCTTCTTGGCCCCTCGACCTTGACCTGACATTTTACGCCTTATTTTACCTTTAACATCATGCCACATCTCATCTGAAACATGGGCATAACTCTTTTTAAGCTGCACGGGATTCTTTCCTGCAACAATGCATCTTGAATAGGTAATGCACCTTGTTCTTATAGCTTTTTTTAACCTATATATTCCCACCTCTCCTGAGTAGAGGTCTTGCACTTCTCCATAGTTGGCAAAAAACCCCTCGGGCCCCTCCCCCCCTTTGTTTTTTTGGGCCTTTTAATACCCTTTCTTCGTCCATTATTACAGGAGTGTCTTTCTTATACTATATTTACACTGTGAGAGTATGTTATTGAATGAAAAAATATATCTGTCTACACCTCTTATATATATTCCGTTTTGCTGCAGTTACTGCATCTGTTTCTTTCTAATATGAACTTTGCATAACAATGCGCCGTATGTAAACGGGAAGGGATTTCCTTCTACTGCTTTTATATGTCGATTAATGTTTCTTAATTTCACTTGCTTTTATATAAGTATTAAACTTAGCAGGGTATCCCACCCATTTCACCAAATACTGTTTAGATTTGCCTTGGCCTTTTGTACCTAATATTTTTTCTATTTTATATACATTACTTTTAGAATTAAATCGTACTTTCTGTATTTCCTGTTTATAAAATCCACCTTTTATCTTTTCTCCATCTAAATCTTCCAGGTAATATAATTTTAAACCTTCAGTAGGGAAGCTACGTATATTACAAACTTTAAAAACTTCTGTAGTCCATCCGGCTTCGTATCCTTTTCTGAATCTTTCTTCTGTTCGAGATACTCTTACATAATCGTTTACCTTTATTCCTGAATTATCTTTAATTTTTCTTACTTTTTTATCCTGTTGTATAACAGGATTATCCAGCTTTAACATTTCTAAAGGCGTTGTCTTTATAGTTCTATGGTAAGATCTGTTATAAGAATAAGCTAGGTCGTCCAGTATATCAATATATTTAAAAGTATTCATTTTAGTAAAATACCTATGCATGCGCTCTTTAATAGTGCGCTGGACTCTTTCAACTATAGCCGCTTTGTTTACGGAAAATGTATTGTAATAGCTTATATCATACTCTTTGATTAATTCTTGAAACGCGTTACCTAAGAACTCACCGCCCCTATCTGACCAGAACATTTTTGGCCACCTACATTCCCTTTCTATAATTTCTCTCATTGCATCACTCACAGTCTTGGATTTTTTATCTTTTAATGGCTTTAACCATAAGTATCTAGAATATACGTCAATAGTAAAAAGTATGTATTGAAATCCTTCATTATAAGAACTATATTTAATCATTTCCGATAAATCTATCTGCCATACACTATCGACCTGTGGAGCTATAGTTTTCCGCGTAGGAAATTTTTTTCTTACAGGTTTATGTAGAGTAAATGCCTCTTCACCCTCTAAATATTTTTTTAACTCTTTTTTCTCAACATTAGGAAACCTTAAAGCAAACCTAGTGAAACCCCCAAAACTATTTGGTTCCCTCAGATTGAAGTAATACTTATCAACCACCTCCTTCGCCTCCATGTTGACTACTGACACACGTGTAAGCGTTATATATATATATATATATATATATATATATATATATATATATATATATTATATATATTATATTATATATATATATATATATTATATATATATATATATATTATTATATATATATATAATATATATATATATATATATATATATTATATATATATATATATATATAATATATATATATATTATATATATATATATTATATTATATATATATAAATATTATATATATATATATATTATATATATATAATATATATTATATATATATATTATATTATATATATATAATATATATATATATATTTTGTCACAAAAT
>JABUQX010000881.1:17500-37555 GCA_015478945.1 Trachelipus rathkii
TTTTTTCTTTTCTTAACAAGTACAATGCAACAGACATTCAGTTTGTTAACTGTAAATTAATTATAGTTATTTTTGTTTTTAGGACAAGGGTTGCGGGACCCTTTTGATACCAAAGATACAATCTCTTTAGAACAAGGGCATCGGACCCTTTTGCTTCAATACCTTTTGAGTATTCCTGTCTATGTGCATGATTTGGGCTTAGGACCCATCGGTACACAATTTGTAAAGTCAAGTGACAGGACCTTTTTGCAACTTTCTCTGTACATCTTTGTTCACATTACAAGCTATTTTGTACCGAACCTTCGGCTTATTACATTGGATTGAAGATTTTTTATAAGCATAGTGCATCACTTCACACACACCTTTATAATGCCTAAGGTAGCGTAACTCACGAATTGCAATAACTTTTTTTTAAATATAGAAAAATGCTTTACTTGATTTGAAATTATATACTTAGTAATAACTATTCACTGTAAATTGTTTTTGGTAAATTCATTTATGCTTACAAAATTTTTTTTGTTTGTGATTAAAAACTTAGTGACTGTGTTTGCTGTAACACGTGCTTTACTTAATAATTAATAACAACTCTCTAAAAACAAAGAAAAACTGAAAAGTGTGGGTATAAATATATAGTATATAAACTTAAAATTATACCTGCCTTATTAATATTCTTATATGAGTGTTGGTTATGTTCTTTCAAAGTGAATTACCACTATTTAAAGATACAAACTTGTTGAAGATTTTTTTTACATTTATTTAGGTTTAAGTACTGCTTTTCCATTTATCATTTATTATTAATTATTATTGTCAACTGGACCGGTTCAGTATTACGGTATCGGTATTGGCTATATAGATGTGTATATGTACCTCCATATATACATCACAAAAGGATTCTTGACTGATATATGTTTTACTGAGGGGGTTTCTGCTCCCACGGCAGGTTGATATATATATTATGATATATATATATATTATTATTATATATAGTATATATATATGTATATATATATATATATATATATATATTATATATATATATATATATCTATATATATTATATATATATATTATTATATATAAAGTTTTAGGACCATCCATCCTTATAATGGTGCTATAAGATGGCATGCCACTAAAAAGTGCTAAAATTTTAATTAGTATTTTTTTGTACAATTTTGATGTGTATATTAAAAGCTCAAAATAAAACATAAGAAAGTTACACATCCTTACATATCTTTCCGTTTTTTTTAAATATTCATATGAGGTTAAATATTAAAAAGGGGTTATTAAAAAAAAAGTATCATTAAGGTTTTCATTTTTTTTTCAAGTGTAATGCCATCTATAAAGTCCCTTTTCTTATTATTTAATACTCTTAATTTTTTTCATATGTGCTTGCTTTATTTACCGGAGCTGGAGTCAACTGGCCTTTATTAAAGAAACTTCACACCTGCTTTTTTTGTCACTCCTTGTTAGAATTGTATATGTTGCACGCACATGAAGCATGACTAGGGATAGTTATAAGCACCTTTAGATTAAGGAATTGTTTGGAAAAGGAAAGGTGAGTTATCATTGCAACTAATTATTTTATTAGTTTTTTTTTTGTGTTCTTTATTTTGTGGGCCATTATCTTAGAAATAGTTTTTTTTACGATCTCTTGTTATTGAAACTGATTTTTTTTCCATTGCGTTGACTTTTATGAGTCCTTTACCTTAAAACAATTACACTTTCTTATACTCCCTTGGAATCTTCATTCACTTTTATATTCCCGACAAACACAAAACACAAAATTGGTAGCAGAGCGTAGTTGCTTTGACTACCTTGCTACCTTTTCCTTACTTTCTCTTTGACTTTCTTGGTTTTCTATCTTTTTCGAAATTTTATCAGGTTCTAGCTCCAGGTGCTATTACGTTAAGAATCCAGTTCCTTTATCGTCGGTTCGTCCTTCCATTGTCGTACGTCTCCTTTACTATCTAGTATACATTATTACAATTCTCTTACATTCTTACACATATACCACTTAAATAATACAATATGGCAGAAAACGTGGGTATTAATGAGAATGGGGAAGCTAATGAACTGGGAGGGATTGATGTGGAAGGATTGAATTTGAATGGGGAGGAGCTTTCGGATGAGATAAAGCGAATATTAGCGGCAGAAGTGGAACAAAAGAACTTACAGCAGAGTTCGGTAAAACCGAAATCTACTACCACCCTTGCAACGACTATTCCTACGGTTATACCGTCTACAAGAAACAACCCTTTAGATCAAATTTCTACAAGTAACAACCCTTTAGGTGGTGAAATCACCAGACAACAACTAACCCAACAAATGGCTGAAGGACAAAGGTTGATGGAAAGAATGGCGAGATTGCCACCTCCACAATGGGATTTTCCAAAAATATCAACATCTCAACAGGGGTCACAAGAAAGTCAAACTGTCCCCTTTACATCGAATGAGAATGCGGCATCCTCATTGGTAAACCAAACACCATCTGATGTAACAGATGGAGATTGGTTGAAAGCAATTTATCTACAAAACCAGCAAATGATAATGGCTCTTTCTAAAGTAGTCTTGTTATTGGAGGGATTTATACCCCATCAGTCAACAAAAATGATTCCTATAGGGAAATATTCTTTAGAGAATGGGGAACCTTTCCCCCAGTTCTTACAACGTTTTGAAGAATATGCGAGAATAACATATCCACGATCAACATCGGAAGGTTGGAGAACACATCTGGGTTCATACTTGGAGGGGGATATGAAAGACGTATATGAGTTACTAATGAAGAACAATGCAGGGTATACTGTTATTAGAACACAACTTATTGAATGGTTTTCTGACTATTTACGGAAGAAGGTTAAAACCCATCTTAATAACTTTAATGAAGCGAAAATTCTTTCCCATGAAACGATACCCTTGTATGCTCTTAGGTTGCAAGGTTTAGCCGAAATGGGATTCCCGGGTTCAGATGTGAAAAATATGAAAATGGTGCGCGAAAAACTAATAAATAGTACGCCATTGCAAGTACAACAACTAATACAAGCATCCATTACTGTATGTGAAATTGCTTTGGCGGGTGTTCCAATGAGTTGGGAAGCATTAGTCAAGATAATCTCGCAACACTATAATAGTTACAAAAACAACGGACATATGTCAGCATCTGCAACTCCACAAATACCATCCCAAGAGATTATTCCAGAACCATATTCACCCGAGGTGATTGATATTTCTAAGGTGCAAACACATCCAAATTCATTACCACCCTTACCTATACAAACACAAGAATATTACAATCAACAACAAAATATCGTACCCCGGGGATATCTAACCTATCCGGGCTATGAACCGCCTATGCAACAAGTATCTCAACAACAATATGTTGTACCAACATTTGCACAAGTGGTCGCCAAACCACCAATGCCTCCACCGAATATGAATAATAACTCTAGAGGTAGTGTTCCTCCAAACTCACCACGCCAAAATAGGACGTTTTATCCATCTAATAAAGGTAAAAATTCCCCTAAGAAAGGGCGTATGCCACCACAACAAAATAATCGTCAACAACAACCACAAAGTCAAACCTCTCAACAACCAACATTACAACATCCTCAACACCTTACTTCATCTTCATCAACACAACAACCATGGTGGGCCGGAAATAACATTTCTTGTAAATATTGTAAGACACCAGGACACCATGTTAAAGATTGTCCATCGAGGCCTTATTGCCAATTTTGCGGTAAGAGGGGGCACGTCTATGAAGAGTGTTATGCCGAAAAGAATCAATGTATACGTTGTAAAGAACGTGGACATATAGTGCAAAATTGTCCACAAATGACCGAAAAACAAGTTAGATGTGACTCTACTTTGCGATGTCCTTATTGTCAAGGAAGTCACTTGGGCATGAATTGTCCACAGAGATCCCCTAAACGTTCAAAAAACTAACTCACTCTGTGGGAAATGACCCACCCACAGAGCCAGAAGAATATCCTAAACCACAGCGTCAGAAAAAACGTGGAACGTCAACTGAAGGGTCACAGTTGCCACCACCTCAACCATCTATGTTTGACGAAATTGAAAATTCAACAGTAGAACCTATAGAGGAATTATTACAGGTTGAGGTCGCTGAATGTCCAATGGATATATTCGATCTTATTAAACCTTCTTCGGAGACTGAAATTGAGGAGATCGATTCTCAAGTAATAGAAAATTTATTAATCAATCATGATTCAATTCCCCTTAAGGGATCAGTTAATCCTGACAATCTTACACTTACTTCACTTACTAATTTACTCCAGCCGGAGTCTACATTAACTACGCCTATGAAAGGCCCTTGCATTCATCTTAAAAACTTATCCACATCATCACCAGCTACTCTAGTTATAGGGGTCATAATAGATGACTCCCAACAAACACAGTTAATAGATGCTCTCGTGGATACTGGAGCTTCCGTTAGTATTATAACACATAGAACTTATAAACTTTTAGATCCTACTACATATCCTATACAGCCTACTGAATATGTTAGTATTCGTGGCATCGGGGATGTCATTTTCGATGTTTTGGGAGCTGTCACATTATCATTACATCTTTCCAACAATTACGTAACACAATCTAGGGACTTTGTGATAGTTCCGGATGAGGTAGTATGTTACGGAGTAGTAATTGGGTATGATCTTCTACAATCGGAAAATATTTTGCCAGACTTGGCCAATAAAGAACTAATAACTAGACATGATAATGTCTTGACAATTATTGCAAAAGATATAAGAACTGCAGAGGGACAAGAACATGCTGCTAAATTAGATCAAGATGTATCAATTCCACCTAATAAAGGGGTTAACGTAGCTATAAAGCCGGAAGAAATATTAAGAAATAAAGACTTAACTGGCGAAACACTACTATTATTTACTCCAAATGATAAAAATCACTTTGTGATGGACCATGCGGTCATATCTTATAAATTTAACACTCCAGTAGTGCTACCTTGTTATAATAATTCAAGTAATATAATTAAACTTAAAATAGGTTACCCACTTGGGTCCTTTTCCGTACTTACTATTAATCCTATAAAATCAGTTCCTGTAAACATGGTCGAACTCACCCAAAAACCTCAAGATACATACCAGGAATGGACATCTGACAATCTCGAAAAGGCTTTTCAGCTTGATTCAACAGACTTAACTCGGGAACAAAAAGATCAATTAATACGACTCTTACTTCAATACCCAACTGCTTTAAGTCTCGGAGATACAGATGTAGGGTGCACCTCTGTTCTGAAACACTCAATCGAAACTTATATAGATAATCCAATATGCGAACCTGTTAGAAGACTTCAAGGTCCTATTTTATATGAAGTGGAGGAAGTGTGCAGAAAACTCGAAGCTGAAGGCATCATCAGGCAATCTTTTTCTCCATACTCAGCACCGGTAGTACCCATCAGAAAACCTGATGGGGCTATGCGGCTATGCATAGATTACCGAAAACTAAATTCTGTCACAAAGGGAGATTCCTTTCCCATTCCTAATCTGACAGATACCCTCTTTAGCCTTCAAGGCAAGCAATACTTTACGACTATCGATCTTATAAAGGGGTACTATCAGGTTGAAATGGCGGAAGACAGCATCGAGAAGACTGCTTTCTCAACCCCATTATCCCATTGGGAATTTCTTAGAATGCCTTTTGGCGTAAAAAATGGACCAGCCACGTTCCAGAGAGCCATGCACTTGATATTAAGTCACCTTTCATGGGAGGAAGTCAGGGTTTATCTGGACGATGTGCTTATCATCACTAAAACCTTTGCAGAACATTTGGCAGTATTAGAAAAGGTTCTTATTGCATTCAAAGACAACGGCTTTAAACTAAAACCTTCAAAAACGTATCTACTACGACGAGAGGTAAACTTCTTGGGACATGTAATTTCAAGTAAGGGTATGATTCCCTTGGAAAAGAATCTCAAAGGAATTCAAGACTGTAAAGCACCAACTACAGTTAGAAAAGTTCGACAGTTTATGGGACTGGTTAATTTTTATCGCCGGCATATACCGAACTGTTCAGTGATTGCAAAACCCCTGTTTGACCTACTAAAATGTAAATCAACAATCCTTTGGACGGACGAATGTCAACAAGCTTTTGACAAAATAAAACAACTCTTAACTAAACCACCCTTATTAACTTATCCGGATCGTACAGAAAAAGCACAACCATTATTACTGTATACAGATGCATCGGGAATAGGTGCAGGGGCCTGTCTTAGCCAGGTTCAGGACAACGAAGAAAAACCTATAGCATACATCTCAACAGTCTTTTCAAAAGCTCAAAGGGGGTATAGCACTACTGAAAGGGAGGTTGCTGCCATTCGATGGGCCGTCAGGTCATTAAAACCGTTCTTATACAAGATTAAAGTCATAATATACACGGATCATAAACCTATCCTTTTTCTCCAAAACATGCCACTTATAAACCACAGAGTCGCCCGCACTCTAGAGGAATTAAACGACCTCGATTACGAGCTTCACTATTTACCGGGCAAACAAAATATTGTGGCCGACTTTTTGTCTCGTAATTCTTACGAAATAAAATCTGAATCGATTGACAAAAGTTATATCCCAGAAATCCCAGATGGATTTATAGAACATTCTATACCTGGAGGAGGGGATTCCCTGTTTCAATGTTTTTCGCACTATCTATATAATAATATTAAACAACATATAGCATTACGAGTAAAAATAGTACAAGAATTAATAGATCATCGAAAAGATTATCATTTACCAACTGGTAAAAGTGACAAACAAACCCTTCAACAATTAAAATTGTCAAAATATCCAGGCCAACTTCCATTCACACATAGTATTCAAGCCTTTGCAACGATGTACAAAGTAAAAGTCCTGGTGTATAGCTCTAAGGAACACCCTCTTCAATTTGGGATATCAACCTCTGATTCAGAGGAGAAAACCTGTTATTTGTTTTGCAGGGGAGGGATACACTTTAATCTTTTAACACCCATGAACTCAGATGAGTTACCAACATCAATTACTACAGCAATAATTGCATATCCACAATTACAACCTGATACTAAGCCTCTCCCGGTAACTATTCATATTTTAGAACCAGACATTCTGATGGAAGAGGATTTATCAGAATTAAATCTTCATCTTCTTTATGAACTAACGAACTCTGGTGGGGAGGATATAAGTGTAAAAACTTTACCTAACTCTATTATATCTTTACATAATTTTTCATTGGTATTAAATTCACAAGATTCAGTGGAAATCATTATGTCTCACATAACTGAATGTCAACAGATTGATCCTCTGTTGAGAAGGTTGATAAGAGCTTTGAGAAACAATCAACCTTTCAGGGGACCCTTAAAATTATTCAGTCGGTCACGAAACTTTCTATTTGTTCAAGATGACCATATAATCCACTGCAATCGCAATAATCATTATCACTATATGGTGTCGTTCAGTTTTGCCGTACAGGTGGCTGTAATAAATCATTTTGAATTTGTCCATATAGGGCAGAATAAATTATATGCTCTTATAGAAAATATAATATGGCATCCAAAGTTGCGAATGATCTGCCAGGATGTCACTAAGTCTTGTCACACTTGTCAACTTGCAAAAATTTCTAACATCTTTTGGGCACCACCTAAGATTAAGATCAATATTCATCATCCCTTTGAACTAACAGCAGTTGATCTTTTACAATTACCTAAATCCAGCAAAGGAAACAACTATGTATTGGTTTTTATAGACCACTATAGTAAATGGGTGGCTGCAGTGCCCATTAAAACTAAGCATACTGCAATAGTAACAACAGCTTTGGAAAATATCATACCGTTCTTACCAGTAATTCCATCAAGACTTATGTCTGATAATGCTAGGGAGTTTAGGGGCCCTCTTTTTGAAAATTTGCTCCTTTCCTTAGGCATCTATCATGTTTATACAACTCCTTACAACCCTTCATCGAATGGTATAGTGGAAAGAATGAACCGAACTTTGATACAGTATTTACGTGTTTCTTTAAAGGATCCTGGTCAGTGGGATATAATATTACCACAAGTAATTTTAAAATATAATCATCTGAAACATGCAGAAACGGGAAAAACACCTACAGAAATTTTGTTTAGAGATGCTCATGGAGTCCATCCTAGACTGCCATGGACCAGGTTTACCCAGTATTGGGATGAAGGCCATGAAAAGTACCACTCTTACTCACTAGGCCAATTGGTGGCTCTTAAGGTTCAATTGCCAGGAGACCTCACCTTGAACAAATTTAAAGAAAGGTACCAAGGACCATTGACAATAATTAAAATAAACTCGAATGACGTAACTTATATTGTTGAGGCTTTAGACACCAAACGAAAATATAGAGTTCATCACCGACAATTGAAACAATGGAATTCACCACCAAAATATTTAGCACGAACTCCAATTTTCATCGAACTTCTAACACGACCCTTAACTCCTGCTTTAGAACCACTGGAGGAGATTGAGGAGGAGCTGAACGAAACAACATCTGATGTGACACCTGTTTATGAAATACCGAATTTTGAAAATGAGTCGGACGACGAGGAGGAATTTTTGGGGTTTCCGGATGTTCCACCTCCGGATTTCTCTAATGTAATATATCACCTGAATCAAAGTATCCTGTTAGCGAATTCCTTAAATCCGATTTCGGATCCAGATGATGTGCGATCAACAACTCCATCCGACAAGGAGTATTTGATAGAGAACGACCAGTTGAGCGATATCTCATCATATCATTTGGGGAGTTTGTTTTTAACACCGGAACAGATGTCGGTGATACCTCTTTTAATTAATAACTCACCTGTATTGCATATTTCACCTCCGGATATAATGGAAACTCCTACTTATATTTCTTACACTCCTATTACTGTAACTCAAGATAGAGAACAGTTGGCAGTGCCTCAAAGACAGGCTAGAAGGTTATCCATGGAGGATTTATCGTCAAGATCCAGCTTTATGGGCTCTCCACAAGTACAGAGTCCTTACGATGTTTAAATTGGGTTTTGTAATAATTGTACTTTTGTTTAATAAATAAATTTTTTTTATGTTGTTTCTTTATTTTTTTTGTAAGGTAAAATATGAATAAAAATCATTCCTATTTGATTGAGAAATTTTTAACCTGAAAAACTGAAATTAACCCAAAGAATATGGTGATCATCTTTTCAATTCATCGTGCGTGATGTTCTGGTAGGATGGATCATCTGGAAGAGGAAACTAAAGAGGAAGAATGGATTTGTTTTCAATTCTTTATAAGTGTTTTCAATTCTTTATAAGTGTTTTCAATTCTTTATAAGTGTTTTCAATTCTTTATTAAGTGTTTTTGTTTTCGTCGTCGTCAGGTTCCTATAGAGGATGAGGACACTATTACACAACCCTTACCAACCTTTGCAGGTCCAGGTTCATCCGGAATTTCGTCCACCGAACGGAAATACTTGAGGCCTGTAAGGTCATCTGAGTCTAGACATAGGCCGGAGGTTCATTCGAGTCTTTCTTGCTCGGATCAGAACCAAACCGCTCCCAAGAACCTCCGACCTTCCTTTGAGCAGTCCCGTGCACTTCAAGGAGAAACACCAGATGTGTCTCCCTTTGATCCAATTCCTTCTGAATATGCATTCAAACGTCCAACTCCGTCGTCTTTTTATACTCCTGACAGTAAAGTGACACCAAGAGTATCACTAGCAAAGTCCTTGCAACGAATGACTTTCCAGGAAGCAGATCTAATACAAGGCTCGTATAATAGATTTGTCACTTATGCTTTGGGGGTACTCCACACTAAAAACGAACATATAGATGGAAGGGAATTTCGTCATATACTTGAGAATCTCACTCAGGGATATGAGCAGAATGGACCGTAGATACACTTTTACACATATTTCACTTTTTTTTTGTTTCTTCCCCCTTTTCTCCGTCAAGTATTTGATGGGTGGGGAGGAAAATGTAGAGTTTCACTTCTACAATAAGTAAAAGAACGATTTTTTGTTGTTATTTTTTTCAGCAGCAGTAGTTTATAAGCTACCTTCAATTTCTCTGTCTTTTGGTGAATGTTAGTTCTTACTGTTTACTACAAGTCATATTTTTAAGTTGCCTTTCCAAGGTTAGTGGGAGACATTTTGAAGTGATCGATATTGATCCTTAATAAGTCCTATGATTTCACAGGATGCCATTTACGTAAGTGTTATCTTTGTTGTTTTTAGGATAGATGTCTTGTAAGCAAACTTTCTTTCCTCAAGATAGTCAGATTTAGGTTCTCGTCTGAAAGCTGCGATCATCTTTATTCCTCAATTGTTATCTTGAGGTAAACTAATGCGTAATTCTTTTTATATTCTTAAAGTAATCCATCCATACACTTTTCTTTGCTAAGTAAATTTTTACATGTATATATATATTTTTAAAGGAACAGGGTACAGGACCCTTCTTGTGAACCCTTTTTGCTTCAGGATCAGAGTGCTGGATCCCTGCCTGAACAAGTGCTTTTCTTTTTAATTGGGGCACAAGGCTTTTCTTACAATTTCTCCTGTCCTGTGTTAGTTAAGCAGAGCAAGATTTTTTTTTGTTATCACACCTTTGGCTTTTGATACGCACTCACAACCGTTTTCATCACTTTATTCAACCCTTAATCATGTCCAAGGTATTTAAGAGTAATAAATATAATCATCTTGTCTTGTTTAAGTAAAATAAATACAATTATCTTGTCTTGTTTATGTACAAATAAATACGATTATCTTGTCTTATTTAAGTACAAATAAATACAAATATCTTGTCTTATTTAAGTAAAAGAAATAAAGAAATATAAAAACAATGTCAAAAATTGTAACTTTTTTTTGAATACAAATATTTATTTTGACTTAAGAAGTTTGTGCTAAATTTTATTAATTAAATGAACTGACTGTTAGTGCTTTAATTGATACTTTAAAAGTAAACTTCTAAACAACATTAAAGTGTGAGTGAAATAAGAACAGTGATAAAGCTACTCTAAGTCTATTAAAACTTAAAAATTAAATTTTTTTTACTCGGGTGTTGATTCACAAACTTTTAAACATTTATAAACATTACTTACTTATTCTGAGAGGAATCAGTCTTATATGCTGTGATTATAGATCAGTTTTTTTAGGTTTAAGAGCATTTATGTATATAATTATCTAATTTATGATAGCAATATCAGTACCCCAAAATTTCCAATACAAATAATTATTTTTTTTGTATAAAATTTACCCATTTCTGATAGCGATATCAGTACCTCAAAATTTCCAATACAAATAATTATTTTTTTTGTATAAAATTTACCAATTTCTGATAGCGATATCAGTACCTCGAAATTTCCAATACAAACTATTTAAAAAAGGAGTTCGAGTCAACAGGCCTAAAAAAAACTTACTTTTACTCTGTTTTTGCTGGCAAGCAAAACAACTAAGGGGAGAAGGGAGCTAATATTTGTATATGTATATATCTGTAATATCTGTATATATATATATATATAAATATATATATATATATATATATATATATATATAGATATATATATATATATATATATATATATATATATATATATATATATATATATATATATATATATATATATATATTATATATGGGTTCTGATGTATTACACATCCATTATATGTTGTAAGGATGGATAATAAAACATGAATGTAATCCTACTTGAATATACTTATTATTGTAATACTTGTATAGATATGAGAATAATTAATTAACTTAAAAAACGCAATCTTCTTCTTACCTGTCCCTTTCCTTTTTTATTGGTACTCGGTTATTTGCCAAGGTTAAATCAAAGGCATATATTTCCACTTTGAATATACTTAAGAGGAGGTTCCAGTAAAATCGATCTTTTTGCTTTTGCTTATTATCTCGACCTCTTATTGCCACAAAAATACCATTCAGTCGCAGTTAATTAATGTAAATAAATTAACATAAAAAAAAAAAAATTTAGAATGAACCGTGGAGCAAAAATAAGGTAGGACGACATGAATAGCATAGGATTAATCGCGTTCTCTCTTATCATATATATCTCGCCAATGAATGTTGTGTAGCGTAGGAGACTATTTCACTGAGTAATTATGCTTTGACACATGTAAATTTATGCTAAGCTGCTTAGATCGCTATAGTTCATCACTTAAGTTGATGATAAATAAGACCACTTGCACATGTGAATGAATGCTATCGATATAAATTTGATTTATTCATATACCTTGCAAAATTGTACCAAATGAATAGAAAGGTAAATGACTAGTATAAGAGAAGTGCACTGTGAGATGACCATGTATCGAGTAGTGTTATAATTATTATAAATTTATGGAAATTGTGAATAACAAGCGCACGTCGCACGCTGCTCTTCACTCGCAACTCTCAATATATAATATAACAAAGGTATTACAAGTAAAATAATATATTTCAAAAGTAGATTACAATGTTCAATGTTTTTGCTCATATTTATTATTTCTCTCATGCGTCGTGTAGGAACCACATTTATATCTAATTGTGATATAATTGTTAGTAAATTACATCATATGTAACGCCAATATCATATTCAATTAATTGATTATATTAGATAATATTCATTATAGATATTATTATTTATACTTATATATATATTACTCCATATATTACTATACAGGATATATATATTATTAAGAGTAATTTCTTTTTGATTATTATTGATATAAATAATCACTAATATTATACTATATTTATAATTATATATATATATACAGAATTAATTAACATATCTGCCCCTCATCTATGACTTATTACAACATCATATTACGGGTCTCGACATTCTGTCCCACTCTCCCTTCATGTTGTTTTTACTATGCTTGCACCAGCAAAACAGGAGTTGAACGTTATAATCTATATTAATCTATTTCCACAAATAATATTAATTTTATTCCGTATTCTACTACTAATACATATCTATATACTATTTTTTATCGTTGTCTTCATAATATTGGGTTACTTAGTTTCGGCTCACTCCTCGACAATGGTCATTTTTATATATCTTATACTAATATATATATATATATATATTATATATATTAAAATTTTTAAAAATTTAAAAAAATTAAAATTAAAAATAATTATATATATATATATATATATATATATATATATATAATATATATATATATGGTTGTGACATATGGTCGCATCTTGGGAAGAGGGTAATGTAGAAGAGAGTGCAATTTTCTGGTATAATCTGAATGATGTTTTGGAATGGGGTGAAGTAAAGCTTCATATTGATATTTGATTGTTTGGTTGATTCTATTATATTATTGTGGGATAGGATATTTGGTATCTATAGAGATGAGAGTTGGGACTCGCGCTAGTAATATCGGACAGGTTAGTGCTATTGGAGTTATGTCGATGTAAAATACATTGTGATATACGCATAGATATATATGATTACATATGTAGTAAGATATTATTTGTTTATATGTGAGATATATATTGGGAGGGATATAACTGGGATATATTATATTTGGAGCCATCCATAATTAGAATAATTTATAATATACATAAATGTACTCTTTATAAACCTTAATAAAATATTGAGATACTATATAATATAAATCTAAATGAGCAAATATATTATATAGACCTGATTTCCTCTCAGAATTAAGTAAGTTATAATGTTTTTATTAAATGTTTTAAAAAGTTTGTGTCAGTAATATCAAATACTCACTACTCGTAGAATGATAAAAAATATTTAATATTTTAATAGATTTTTCAATATATGAGTACTTTAAGAGGAGTAGCTTATTATCACTAGTTCTTATTTTCAATATATATAGATATTATAATTATATTTTTATATATGATATATATATATATATAATATATATATATAGGTAAGTAATACCTTCTTTAAAAACAAGAGTATTCATAAGTATATTAGAGGTGGTGTAGGTAGAGATGGTATTGAAGTGAAAAGTGTGATTGAACTTGTGTTGAAGAACGAATGTTGAAGTATGTGTTGTTAAATCAGTGAGTGGGTTAGGAATGGGATTATCGGGTCATTATTTTGTTTTATGTAAAATTAAGTTAGTGGGGTCTTGGATGGAGAGGAAGGTGATAAGGAAGGAAGTGGGTAGAATTAAGAGTGAGAAGTTAAGTGAACAAGAAATAAAGATAAATATTTAAGAGCGCTTGCAAGTAAATCAGATGAATGTTGAAACTGAGTAAATCTGGAAGCAAATGAAGGAAGCAGTTGTTAGCAGTGCAAAAGATGTGTGTGGATGTTCTAAAGTAGGAAGTAGAAATGTTAACGGTAAGTGGTGGAATGAAGAAGTGATGCAAGCGGTTTAAAGTAAAAAAAGAAGCGTGGTTGAATGTACTAAAACCCAATGGTAAGGTTTCAAAAGAAAGATGTTTGAAATTATTTAAGGAGGAAAAAAAAGGAATACTTAATGATGCATATGTTGGAGGAAAAAAAGAGAGGTAAATTAACAGTTTGGAAGGAGGATGAATGGAGACTTACAAGGGAATAGGAAGCTTTTCTGGAAGGAAGTGCGAAAGGTTAAGAGTGAGAATAAGGGAAATCTGCTTAGATTAATGAATAGGGATGGTGCTTTCATAACTGATGAAATGGATGTGAAGGGAGTGTGGAGGGAACACTTAGAAAATCTGCATAACATGGCAGTAATGAAGAGGTGATAGTGAATGTGTGTGAGTTTGATGGTGCAAGAAGGAATAGGCCTTTTGGGGATGAGGTCATTAGTAAGGAGGAGGTAATGGGTAGAGTGAGAAAGTTAAAGTATGGTAAACCTGCAGCTGTACATGAAATTACTGGTGAAATAATCAAGAACGGAGGCGAGATTGTGATTAATAGCAGAGTGAGGCAGCTATGTGTTGTCTCATTGGTTATTCAATTTGTATATGGATGGGGTTATTAAAGAATTAGAGGTTGGGGGTGTGCAAGATTGGTATGAGGTTATGAAAGAATGGAAGAGAGTGGAGGGTGTATTGCTTATTGGACACAGATAGATACTGAAGAGAGTTGAAGGATTGGTAGAGAGGTTTAGGCGAGGTGTGTAGGACGGTGAGTTTGAGAGGAGATATTACAGATTATATAGAATACTCATCACGACTAGACGCGACAATCACATCCGCTCGTGACTTATGTACTACCTACGATACAAGAACATGAAGATTTGATCTAGCCTTTAAATATTTAGGATATATGTTGGATGGAGAGACATTCAGACGGAGATGTGACAGGAAAGTTTTTGAATGGCAAGGAAGGTGGTGTGGTGCAATTAAATCGTTGTGTTTGTAAAGTGGGACTAAGTATTAGAGTGCGCTAGGCGTCTTGCATGAGGGTGAGAGAGTACAATAGATTAAATGAGAATGAGACAACTAATACATCATGAAATATAGAAGAGATTAGAGATGTTCAACTCGATATATAGTACCATAATAAGGCGTGTTTAGGTATAGAGATGAGAGATAGAGGAATGAACGTATTAGAGAGTTATGTGGTGGTAAGAAAGGGGTAAGAAAGAATAAATGAAAGTTTGTTGAGATGGTTTTGGTCATGATGGAAAGGATGAAAGACAGTCTGTTGGACACATAAGCGGATGTTTATAACGCATGGTAGAGATGTGATTGACGATTAGCTATTACATGGGGAGAACTGAGAGAGAAAGTGGCTTGAGTCAGTAAGGAAAATGATCTGGGATAGAGATGTGAGTTATAGAAAACGAGAATAATGGTGCCATAAGACACATATGAACTACAGGCGGGGTTTTTGTGAGAGAGTAAAATCAAGAACCATAATATAGCACACCCTGATGCCAGAGCGAGAAAACCCTACACATAATAGACAGATATCCATAGTTGAGGGTTCCGTAAGATAACTATCCGATTAAGCTCTAGGGTGGATCTTTCTGACTGCAGAACAATATATACACTAACTAGGTTATAGCGAGGGTGACGAGTAGATAGAGCATAATTCTTTTTGACTTGTCCATATTCTTCTACTACTTATCTTTTTTTCTGATGCATGTCCGCACCTCACCCCAGATCTTCTGCAGCGAACAGGAAGATCAGAGATACTATCACACTTAACACTCACACACACTCACTCACTACATCCCGATCACTAATATAATATTACTATAGTAGTATTAGCACACTTGAGTTACCTATACACTATATTAATATAATAAATAGAAATATATATAATATAATAATATATAATAGTTATAATATATTATATATATTATATATCAATAAACATAAACACTATTTATAATATATATAACATATAAATATTAAAAATATATAAAATATAAAATAAATAATATAATAAAAAAATATAATAATATAATTATATATATATATATATATATATATATAATATTATAATAATATTATATATATATATTATATATATATTATATTAAATAATACACAATATATAAATATATAGATAATATATATGAAAAATGAAATAACTTTTTCTTTAAATTTTTTTTCAACACTGTCAATTAATCCATTCCTTTCTGATAATTTTATAAATGCCCAGTTTTTTGGCAGGCATTTATGAAATGGGCAAATGCCTGGACCAAATGCCCATTTTATAAATGCCTGCCCACTGGGCATTTGCCCAGCGTACCATCACTATATACTACTATATATATTAATACCTTCACATTAATAAGCTAATTATATACGTATATATATCATATACATTATATATATATATATACTCATATAACTCTTTTATTATTATTATTCATTTATATTTTGTGAGATTACGAGAGACTTTTTATCCAGAGATATCACCAGATTCAGGATACGTAACGCATATATAGATGCGATACCGATATCAGAGATATATATATAGACGAATAACATATAGCACAGGATACATAATCTATCATACTTAGAGAGTAGACAGATAATATAGAGAGACTTAATTGATTCAGTATATCATAAGATAATTACGATAAATATATAGATATAGAATAACGGACGATATACACACAGTCGGATAATAGTCCTAACAATATTTATAATATTTTTTTTTTTTTCCAAATCCGATCCATTGTACTCGAAGAGAGAGCAGATATAGACATATTATTTTCGCCGATAGAGATAAAGAATATTTCACAGATGAGAAAGATTATGAATATAATACATGAGTTAAATATAAATATATAAAGATAACATAATTATAAAAGATATAGAATATATTAAGGTTCTGGTTATGAGATATACGAGATATAATATAATATTTAAAATCAATGTTTTATAGAGTACATACATAAAAGAAACTACAACCATAAACAATCATACTAATAGAGACAATATACCGACCATAGAATACATATAGAGAGAGACACACAATAACTTACTATATCATATAATAGGCCCGAAACTCTGATCCCTGGACGCATCTAGAAAACTCTTTCTCAGCCCATTGGTTTTCAATATTGATATTATAGTAAAAACTAATAGATATACAAACACTCGCCACACACACACACACCACACACCACCAATACACAGATATTCATCACTTAATACCATGCAAGAAAAGTACATAGCCATCATATACATTTGAGCTCACAAATACGAGATATACCTCCACAGCAGCCTCTCCAGAAGTCGTGTTTACTACATAGACACACAGATATATCAGATGTAGAGATACAAGTAAGTTTATTCAGCACATCGACCGGGTTGCTAAGCCTGCTCAGCGACTATACTGATGCTTTCTTCCTTAT
Organism: Trachelipus rathkii; assembly: GCA_015478945.1. Taxonomy (NCBI): domain Eukaryota; kingdom Metazoa; phylum Arthropoda; class Malacostraca; order Isopoda; family Trachelipodidae; genus Trachelipus; species Trachelipus rathkii. Next base: position 35,277 of record JABUQX010000881.1, read on the forward strand.
ATAGACATCAAAATATCCATTCTTATAATATAACTATATATAGATATTATAGTTTTATATCTTATTCCACTTAATTATTGTTTAGTTTTATTTATGTATTTATTTATTTATTTTTTTGCTTTTTTTTTTTAATTTTTTAAGATAACAATCAAATTTTGTTTGTTCCTCATTTATTTTAAACTTTACTTGTCAAAAAACTCAGATAAAATTTTGTTACTCCTCCTGTAGCTAATGTAGATTTTTTATAGAAATAGTTTTAAAAATTTCTGCATTTATATTTCTTGATTTCGCGCTTTATTTCTTTACATTACAGACTCTTAAAAGTTTTAAATATGTACAATCTCTCTTCACAAATAAGAAACTCTTGTAGTTGTTGGTAGGCTTCTATTTCTTTCTTCCAGTTCTTCTCTTTCATTTCGCTCTTCTCTTTTTTAATACGTTCCAACCAAGGACAGCAGTCAATCAATATCATATACTTACTATATATTAAAATTAGACACAGAATAAGTTGAAATATAAGGAAAATGAATTATTTTATTATATAAATAAATCATTATTATTAATCAAGAGAAATTTATTATTATTAATTAGAGGAAACATAATTTCTGGCTTTGAATTTTTATTATTGTCTGGAGTATGTGATTTTGTTAATTATCTTATTATTATTATTATTATTATTATTATTATTATTATTATTATTAATTATTATTATTATTAACTAACCCCTACGACCTTTTGCTCTTGTACCCGAAGACCCAAGATGGCTAAGAATTCTTTCCTCTACACTCGTTTAATAGTATCCAACTTAACTATTTCAGTATTCCCCTCTAAGAAGAGTGAGAGTATGTGCCCAGTGTTAACATTAAATAACTCCTGTCACACACGTCTCGAAAATCAGTCGAATGCGTCTAACTTCCGATGTTTTTGGCTTTTAAAAATCTTTCTTCCTTCTACTACAATAATACTTGGTGCTTCTCCAGACTGTTTTCCTAACCAGAACAGATTTTCAGCCTATATATTGGATATCTTACTACTTCCGGCGAGACTGTTGTATCTTCTCATCTCTATATAGGGGGATTTCAATGTACAGGACACTGATGGTTTGGCTCGCTCTCCTACTTATCTAGTAGTGGGGAAGGGGCGGAATCCATTTCAACATTCTCAAAAGTCGTGGAGGCAACCCTAATTAAGACTACACACATTCCACATCGTCCGATACCATTTCTTGAAACTGACCTATGGTTTCAGACCACTAGTCCCTCACTATAAAATACACCCCCTTCTGCTTGTCTTATTGTAATCTGCACCAACAACTGTATTATCCTCTTTCATTTCATTAATACTTATTCTCTCCAAACACTACATCCTGTCCATATGCATTATTTTCTGGCACTGTTGGATCGGCCGAAGTGGTCTGTGCATCCGCTTTATTACGCTAACTATAATTCGGAGTTACTCTTTGCCTCTGATGTGTGCTTCTACTTCTAGCCCGAATAAGGTGGACGCTGTAATGCGTTGATGGGATAACGCAAGTTTTTATCCTTACTTCACTAAGATCTGTTCTTCCTCAAAATCCATGGTTCGATCGCGCTTAGATTCACTGGCCATGTTCAGGCTAGAGAACAATGCGTATAGAAAGTGAATAACAATCTCATTCTCAATAATCGACCGCCCCTCGCTAATTTTCATTCAGCTAGAAATCGTTGCAGGGATACTCTTAGAAGAGCAAAGCAAACTTTCATTAAACGGAAGTGCCCTGACCTCCTTGGTTCTCCTACTGGCAAATCTTTCTGGCCTCTTGTCAAAACATCTATAAGAACTTCTGTAAATCTGTATTTCCTAATCTTATTTGCTCTGATGGTTTCTGCTTGCTACGATACTCCAACTGAAAAGGTAACTCTCTTTTGGCCTCCTAGTTTGTCCCTTTAACCCTGGAGGACTCGACTCTTGCAATTCCTCTTCTCCTCCTTCCTCCTCTCAGGTGTTCCAAGGAGGAGTGATTATATTTGATTGGTGCTGGGCTTCCTGAAAATCATGAACGTAAGCAGAGGGCGGTGGACCTGGATGGCATGTTCTCCCGAGTTTAGAGGAGTGTGCTTCCGTGCTATCCCTGCCCCTCGTTCAACTATTTTCTCTGTCTCAATACTAGCACTTTCCCTCACTATTGGAAGCACGCTTATGTCCAAGCTATTCCGAAAAAAGGAAGAGTAAGCCGCTCTGATCCTTCTAACTATCGCCCTATAGCTTTTCACTTGCATTCTATCTAAGATCTTTTAAGC
>JABUQX010000882.1:0-2500 GCA_015478945.1 Trachelipus rathkii
ATTATTATTGTGTGTGTGTTATTATTATGATTATTATTATTATTTTATTATTATTTTTATTATTATTATTATTATTAGTAGTAGTAGTAGTAGTAGTAGTAGTAGTAGTAGTAGTAGTAGTAGTAGTAGTAGTAGTAGTAGTAGTTTCATTCAAATATAGGAAATAATATAATTCCTTTTGAAGAAAGAATTCTAAATTTTTATTGTTTCAGAATTGTGAATATCTGTTAACTGGTGATTACGTGGACCATCAAGTGGGTATGAAGGATCTTTACATTAAAAATTCACAAACCAAAATTAACATTGAATAATTTCTGGGTCTTCTTATCAAACTCGAACGTCTTTGTTGTTCTTCACCGTCACTAACATAATTTTGCATTATCAAGCTCTGACAAATTTAATTTTAAATTGTTCTATATATATATATATATATATATATATATATATATATATATATATTTATAACTATATATAAAATATATATATATATATATATATATATATATATATATATATATATATATATATATATATATATATATATATATATATATATATATATATATATATATATATATTAACTCTTTAAATATATATTTAAATATATATATATATATATATATATATATACATATATACTACATATGTTTCTATATATATATAGATCTTGTATATATTTAATTTTAGCCTTATATATATATATATATATATATATATATATATATATATATATATATATATATATATATATATATATATATATATATATATATATATATATATAAATATATATACATATATATATATATATATATATATATATATATATATATATATATATATATATATATATATATATATACCTATATATATATATATATATATATATATATATGGGCGTATGCAGGGGGGTTGAGGGCACTTGCATGACCCAAAAGTTCATAATGAAAAGATTTTTAAAAATCATTAATAAAAGGAAAAAAGTTCAATTGTCTTTCATTTAAAAAAAAATATTCCGGTTGATTTTTTTTCCGGGCTGAGCCTCATTTTGTCCCCAATCTTAAATTGCACCCCAATTTCTTAATTTTCAGCTGATTTTGACAGCAAACCACAGCTCACTCTGATCTCTAAAACGTCGATTTCAGGTGTTTTTCTGTGTCTATAATCGTTTTTTTTAGTATTTTAGTTTTTTGAAAACCTCCGTTTTTGACATTTCTCGATTCTCCTCCTACAATTTTTTCCGAAACGACTTCAAACTTGAAATATGCGAAGATTTCACTATTACTTAAAATTTGTTAGAACGAAATGATATTTGACTCCAAATCAGAAAAATGATCGATTTTCAAAACTTACTTTGTGTTTGGTTTTGAAAATAAAAAAAAAAAAAAAAAAGATTTGGTCATCTGATCTGAATAAAATTTTCAGAGCATTTGTAGTCGGGGGACACGCACATTTTTTTATTTAGATCAATTTTTTGGCATATGCAATAGTTTTGGACTTGTCCTTGAAACAAATTTAAAAAAAAAAATTGGGGGGGGAAATTTAAAAAAAAAATCATATTTACTTTTTCTAAAATCATTATTTGTGATAAAGTGAAATATTGAGATATTTTTTTTATACTCATCCGACCAACAACAAATTTCCAGAGCGTATATAATCGGGCGAGATACATCTTTTTTACTTAGATATTTTTGGTCTCAACCTTTCTCTGCCAACTCTCTAACCCCGGACTTAACCGATGTGCTCAATCTTTCATGTTCTCACTTATTTTTCAAACTTTCTTTGATTTGCACACTTTCAAACGTCATGTATCGAGGGATATCAGCATTTGATTTGGCCCTGGAATTTGATTCTTCCGAAATCCTGTTGACTTTGGTAGGCTTCTGGTCTTTGCCCACCGGAGGCTTTATATATATATATATATATATATATATATATATATATATATATATATATATAAATATATATATATATATATATATATATATATATATATATATATATATATTTTTATATATATATATATATATATATATATATATATATATATATATATATATATATATATATATATATATATATATATATATATATATATACTATATATATATATATATATATATATATATATATATATATATATATATATATATATATATATATATATATATATAATGTGTATAACAACTGCTACAAATTCAACGCAGTGTGATAGGTATTCAAAAATAACCCCTTAAGTAATTTCACACTGCTGGGATGTGAACCTGGGCCCTAGCAGATGTCCGCGTAAGTGTTTGACGACCACGCCACGATGGACTAAAAGTAAAGCGCGAGAATTGTGATATATATATATATATATATATATATATATATATATATATATATATATATATATATATATATATATATATATATATATATATATATAAATAAAGATAATTTCTATATTTATATATAGATATATATATACTATATATATATATATATATATATATATATA
>JABUQX010000882.1:7500-20000 GCA_015478945.1 Trachelipus rathkii
ATATATATTCATATATATATATATATATATATATATATATATATAATATATATATATATATATATATATTTAATGATTATTAGTGGTCGTCGTCATATGTGAGGCTCGCCTAAAATTTTTAAATTCTTAATTTGCTCGCGATAGACTAAAGGTTGGGCACCACTGCTCTAGAGTCAGATAAAGTCAGTCAGATCAAATTATTAAGAATCAAAAGAAAATCTCACTCAAGATACTCTCTTCAGAAATCCTCCCGGCAAGAGCGATAAACTTCAAGGAAAAGGCTGCGACTTGAATTTCGATCACAAATTTTCGCCGCTAAACGAAGAGTCTGAGGCAAGTTCGAAAAACGCACTGGAAAAGGCTGCGACTTGCAATTCGCCTACAAAGAGTATCTCAACAGAAGAGACTTTTGTTACTTTTATACTTTAATTGCATATTTTACTTATGTTGAATAAAAACATCATTTCAAATATGGATTTCTAATTTACCAACCTCTTATATAGGGTTTTTGCACACAAAAAAAAGCCACCAATCTAGCAAGTAATAGCCCTATATATATATATATATATATATATATATATATATATATATATATATATATATATATATATATATATATATATATATATATATATATATATATATATATATATATATATTTTTTTAGTATCTATATCTATATATATATATATTTATATATATATATATATATATATATATATATATATATATATATATATAATTTTGATGTGAAGCTCTATTTTGTGAGAATTGAAGTGTTTGGAACAGTTTTTCTTTATTTTTTTAAATTTTATAATTTTGAAATTTCTTCCAGTTAATAATTTGCCCCAGTGTTAAGATTTCCATTTAAAATATACTTTAACGTTACAAATCTTGATCCAATTGTGAACAAAAAGAGTATATGATATGTTTCTTGACAGGTTTTTGAAGTCTTAATCCTTTCCTAGAATATGCCAAACTAAAGATTTATTCCTAGACTTCCTAAATGAGGTAACAACAAATAATGTAAATGACTAAAGCTAGTCAAGAGCAAATACAATGTTCACCCGTTTTAAGACGTTTTTGCGACAATTTCCAATTCTTTTGAAAAACTGGTTCGTCCTATGGTTTGCATTTGGAGGTCAGGCAAAAGCGCATTAATAAATAGATTCTGGTATTCAAGAAATAGAAGAGTTGTTAGACGATGATTACACTGCGACTGACAGATCCGAAATCTCTTTACTAACCTAGAGTACTGAAAGTTCCGAAGAATCTACCACTACAGGTACCACTGACGATTCTTCATTACAAAATTCTACAGAAGTAGAATAAACTATTTAGGAACTTGCTGCTGGCATTGGGTCAATTGAGAAAAAAGTACAATAGCTTCTGGAGAAGGCTCTCTTTTACGAAGAAAGGTTCAAGGATGGACAATTTTTCAGCTATGACTAGAATCAAGTTTAGGATAACAGAATAGCATAATCTTAATAAAATTTAGAGTAGGTTCAGTATCAAGAATAAAAATTAAGAGATTTAAATACTTTCATAAAGGATTAACAACAAGCATGGGAGATTATTGCAAGACAATAAAATTTAGTAGTTGACCAAGTTGAACAATGTGAAAACGATATGTAGTTACATGAAAATGAAGACATGGAAGGTTAAGACTAAATTAACTGCTTGTATTCCGAAAACTATGAAATGATTATTGAATCTCAAGAGAGTACGACGAAGCAGGAGTAAAAAGATGAAGGTGATGCCTCTGAGGAATAAAATAACAGTTATTTGTTTCAAACAATATCATGTGAAATTTAATCTCAATCCCAAAATGAAGATAATCCAAATGAATCTAAAAAAATGAAAACTAACTACGAAGCTCAGAATTTTTATTTGAGACCAAAAGTGCATTACCCAGATTAAGCAGGAGACTATCACGAATATTCCTTTGAATTTAATGACAACCAGAGTTTTTATACAAGCAGCTTTGAAATTGAACCAAATTCGACACAGGTTGTGGAGGAAACTTTAGAAAATAAAGAACTTGAAAATGAAGAAGTAACTGATGTACCTCGTTGTGCTTCTCCAAATATTAAAGAAGATTTAAATTCTGCTGAATCCTATGAACAATAAGAAACAGACGATTGTAATAGGGTCGAAACAGACGATTGTAGGGTCGAAGCAGAAGAAAACAACGATATCTCTTAATGTTAAAGAATTATATCTGCTGATGAACTGATCGAAAAGGAGGAAAAATCATAAACACAAAGCGAAATATAAGATTAATCAAATAATTTTTTGCAATATGCTAATGATGACGATGAAGAGGAACAGAACGAAAAAAATAAAGAGTCATATGCACAAAGCGAAATATAAGATAGGCCAAATAATTTATCACCCTATAATGATGACGGTGAAGAGGAACAGATCGAAAAAAGGAAAAAATCATATTCACCAAGCGTAATATAAGATTAACAAAATAATTTCGTGCAAGATAATAATGACGATGAAAAAGAACAACAATACTAATGTCTAGCATTATATCAAAATAAAAGTAACAAAAATAATGAAAAGTCATATAACTTTAAATTCGAAAGGGAGTTTCCTGGACTCTTGCAAGAATAGAAATAGATTAGTGACAGCCAAGACAACCTAGATGATGAGGGAGATAACTCGTACTAGAAGTATTAATAACAATGAAACACCAGCGAACGTGCCTCATCGAGTAAATTATCATTGATGTACCTGAACTGCATTCGCGTGAAAACTATAATTTAGAATAGAAATGATAGAAAGGGATCGGATTCCAACTCAACTTGGAATGATCTTATCATTAAAACCACGTTTATCATTTCTATACTCAACCAGATGTAAATTGAAAATTTTAAGTTCTATAAAATTTCAAGTCAGAAAGTTTTAAGTTAAGTAATGTTTTTAGAAAATGTTAGTGCAATCTTTCTCATAATCCAGAACTGCACTAAAGAATTTCCTAAAGAAAAATGATTTAACTGCATAAATATTCTCTTTTGAAGACATAATTTTTCGAAAATATACACTATTCAAATCTAGATATTTACCACACGGGGAATCGATCCTCAGCATTATATAGTATCGAAACCCAGACTCGTGCCACCCTATCCAATATAAATACTGCTGGCTAGAAGCAGACTAACCACTGGCAGATGGCTGCCCGTACGTCACTTGTAGATATCTCCCAATCACCATGTTACTACTATTAATTGTATTATAGATTCAATCCCCCCCTTTTACAAAACTACAAGAACTAATCAAGGATCAAAAATCTTGAAAACACCAAACCAAGTAACAATAGAAATCACAATGTAGTTCATTTATTACAATTATTTTTATCATTATAACAACCTTACAGAATTAAGGAAATTGCTTCGTTTGCGTAAACATTTCATCGACATTGTGCAAATTTGACAATGAATGTAATCTTAAAGTATTTCTACGTTTAAGCACAAATACATACGAAAAACGCCTAACCATTGGATCTAAAAAATCATAAAGTTGAATTATTCAATTTTATTCATATGTTTATTTAAAATAATTTTAAATATTCATTAAACTATGAAAAAATAGTGAACTATAGAAAATTTAAGTGCAAAATGAAAAAATAATTAAACAAAAAGTTTTCTAACTCGCCCAAACAACATTAGGAACAGAAAATTTAATTTCCAAAAAAATAAATAGCAATACAATTTGAATAAAATAATAAAATAGAAAATAAATTTTTTAAGCAGGAAATATTTTTAAATTATTTCTTTCTGATAAATTGCAAAATTTTATTTTAAAAAACTGCCTAGAATTATGAAGAACAAAAACCAAAAGTTTCTTAAACCATTCAATACCTTCTCAAACAAATGCTAAAGGATGCCAAAATTTACTGTAAATCGCAACAGGTCGTTAGATGACATTAAAAAAAATAACACCAATTTAGGTAGGTGTCCCTTTGTATGTACTTAGTCCTGATCAAACAAAGATCGAACCAAGTTGATGTTAGAAATTCAAACTGGCAATATTTAACTTATAATTTGCATAAGAATATCTACATGAAAAGTATTATAAATAATTCGTAATAAGGGAAATTTAATTAGGCATTGGCCTACTCGCAATATGAGAACCGTCCATGCCCAACCTTATCTGCAAAAAACACTCGCTTCTAAAATGATTTCCAGGCACAGCAGTCAATCTTAATTGTATTTACATATAATAGTAATATCATATCGAGACAAGCTCAGGCAGCTTACAATCTTTGTCACACGTATGAATTGCTATTCTATTTAGATTAATGATTTTTTTTAAATTTTAAATTCTTCTATTATTGAATTGTTTTTATTCATTTTCCTACATCGTCCATCAAAATAATATGGTCAAATTAACTATAAACAAAAGTTAGATTAAAAAAATTGGGTAATTGGAGAATGTCTATCCCAAATTACATGAAACTTTAAAAACTATAAAACATTTAAGTACAGAATGTATCAACAAATTATCAAATTCAATATCCTTTTGATGTTCACTCGTTCATTTAATTACTCTTGTCCTCGTCTAATTCTCTCATTTCATAATTAAATGACTCAGTAACGGAAACATCAAGTTCCTACTCAACATGCTCATAAATTATTTTTAGCAAATTCATTTTTTTTTTGCTTATGATTCAGAGTTATAGATAAAGGAGGTATACCCAATGATTTTAAAATTTTTAAAAAATTGCAAGCCACTTTGAGAATAGTAGCAGAGGGTCATCCCCATTTATAATAATCACAGATATACTCTACAAAAAAAAAAGATAGAAAACGAAAATGTGCTCCTAAGGAAAAAAGCTTTACCTCTCTAAACGTTATTAAAAATTCCGGTGGATTAACATAGGCAGAGGTATATTACCTCGACTTCAGAATAAATTTAAAACATTAAAAATTTTATAGAATAGTAAAAAGAAAATTTTTGTCTCTTAGAAAAAATACAATCCTCCTATATATAAAACCAGACTTATCATTTAATCTATCAAGATTAATTCATTTCACCCTCATATTCAGCTTATGAAATTTTCTAAGGTATACACAGAAAATCTGAAATCACAAACCTTATAACTAACTAAAACACCCTAAACGAGCACGACCCACTATTTTTTAATAAGAAACCTGGAAAAAATTTACTTTAAATGCTGTAACTTTTTCCTAAAGACTAAAATCATTTTTTTAACTTCATTATTATTTTTACATTACTTTTCTTTATTTTAAATTTTTTTTTATTTAGCTATTTATTTTTTATAAGAAAATTCTATGGGAAAATTTAAGCTTTTAGAGGCTGTAACTTTTTTTTCTAAAGGATTCCCTATGTGTTCACTAGCATTCTTATATTAATTTTTAGAGCATTATCCTTTTCATAAAAATTGCGGGTGACACCACTCTGCACTACTATTACCAAACCATAGGATTTTTATTTATAAAAAAATCACAGGAAAGTTTAAAAATTTTCCCCAATCTATAAATTTTTAGTGGTCTCATGCCCATTTAGGCTATCCTATTCAGTTATATAAGATTGTAATCATACATAATTTTCTCTGTGTATGCCTAACCCAAAAACTTATCATAAATCCTGAACAAGAGCCAAATGAACCTAAAGTGGATGGAAGTCCAAAATCAATATATAATAAAATAATAATAATAATAATAATAAAATAATAATATACATAAATAACATATAATATAATAGTATAGCGTCAGGCGGGTAACCAGGGCCGCCTTTTTTGGAGTGTATATATATATATCTCTAAATATATAAAAATAAAAAAAAATTTTTTTTTGCTCATTCAATAGCCACGCTGTACTTTAATTTATTATATCTTTAATCTAGAGATTTATACTTTAAAAATATAATAAATTAGGGTATAAATGGCCTTCAATAGGAATTTCACTTTTAAAAAAAGTTTTTAACTTTATTATAAAAGAAAAATTGATGGATTTTAATATTTTTCATTAATACAGTCGATATGTTAGGTGCTTAAACTGGCCAAAAGAAATTTTTCCAAACATACTAGTCTAAATCACCGGTCACTAACTGGCCCAATCACCGCCGTAAAAATTCATATTGGAGTGAAATCTGGGCCCACCATGTTTCATGATATATATTGACATTTTTATATGTAAGCGTAGGCGGGGACCAGGTGCGCTCTTTAGGAAGGGGGATCGTCCACCTCTAAATAAAAAATAAAAAAATTTTGCCAACTCTTGCGCTTCACCTATTGTAGTTTTAGGTAACACGTGAAATCTAGAAAGTTTTATATTAAAAAATGTAAAATTAGACAAAATTCCCATAGAATTTCACTTTTTAAAATGTGGAGTTTTGTAACTCGTTATAAATGAAAAATTAGTGAATCATTAACATTTTTTCAGTGGATACACTTCGAGTATGTTAGCTTTAAACTGCAAAGTAAATTTTTGATCCACATATAGTGCCAAAAAAAACTGGCCTAACTTGGACGATCACCCGCCCGTAAAATGATGGAGTGGCTCGACCACCCATTGGTTTTTCGTATTTACTATTATATGACATTTTATACGTATAATTAATTTAAATTAAATAAAAATACTTTATATTAAAGTGAAAATTTAAAAAAATTAAATTAATAAAAAAAACGGAGGTTCAAAAAAAGTGTCAAAAATTTTGGGCGGAGAGGGGATTTAAATATTAATCATATTTAATTATCATTATTGACATTTTATTACCTTATTACGAATTTAATATGATAAATAAATTATAGTAAAGTAAAAATAAAATATAAAATGAAATTATACGTAAAAGATAATCTTAAACAGAGTCGTCCGAGTCACCCCATGGTCCTCTGCACCCCTCCATACGACCATACTCGCTTTATTCAAAACTTTAATAAAACTTTTATTATTAGAAATTACATTTTTATTTTTTGTGTGCTTGCGGTATAGGCTGATTACAAAAAAAAAAAAATTCCAAAAAGTGCATAGGGGAGATCGGAGAACGAAGTAATACCTAAATTAGATTAAATACTAGATATTTAGCCTAATTTTAATATAATAAACATACTTATATTAAAGTAGAACATAAAAATAAAAAATGAATTTATATGAAAAATATGAATTCCAAAACGTGTCAAAATTTTTGAACGGAGGGATGAATTGGCCACCACATTTTTATTCTATTTTAATAACATTATACATTTTAATATCTTATTACTAATTTTAATTTAATATTAATAATACTTAAATTAGTAAAATTAAAATATAAAAATTGAAATTTATACATAAATGAGGGAATTTCAAAGAATAAGTGGCCCCAAATTCACCACAATGGCCGATTCACCCACTCCAAGCGAGTCTGAATTGACTTTATTAAACTTAATATTGGCCCAATTCACCCATAATGGTGGCCGAATTCACCCCTCTCGTGGGAGTCTGAATTTGAGCTTTATTTAAACTTAAATAAATAACTAATTATTATTAAAACATTATTATTTTTTAGGCTTATTCCGTTTATTTCTCTCTCAGAAAATAAAAATTCAAAAAAGTGCTTTAGGGAAAATCGTAGACAATCATTGTCACGTCACCCACCTGACCTGTATATATACAGGTACAAGTGGTGTAAGTTCGAAGCAGAGAGACAAGATTTTTCTGATAATATATATATTATATATATATATATATATATAAGAATATAATATATAATATAATAGATTATATATATAAAATAATATATATATATATAAATATATTATATATAATATTATATATATGAACCAAATACCCATCAGAACCATTTTCCAATAATAATCGCATATCAAGCAACAAAACAATAGCAAAACCCAAAATAATTCAACTTTCAACATATTGCTAAAAAGCTAACTAATCAGAAATTTCCATCCAACAATCAACAACCTACCACACACATAACAACAACTCCCACTCTCTACATAAAGCCATAGAGCCTCACCAATAGTCCAGGAAAGCCCCCACCTCTACAGACAAAAGGCAGCAGAAAAATTACAAACCCTTCACTAAACCTAATCAACTTAAATGAGTCTATTCAGAACGTTGTAGTGTTGAAAGCATGTGTCACCTACGATTCTAACTGCAAATATAAACTTTAAACACCCAGATCTCAAATATCATCAGACATTCTACGGAATTGTTACCACACTGCCAAAATCTCAATCAACTAAGTCATGAATTCAAAGGTCTGCAATAAGTGTCTGTAAATAGGCTACATCAAAATTACCCATTGTCTCTGGCACGGCTTAGGTGGATTAAAAAAAAAACCATCGTTTTTTTAATAAAAAAAAACACGTTTTTTAAAAAAAAAAGACCAAAGGCCAAAATTTTGGTTTTTGTTTGTTTTTTTTAAATTAACTATTTCAAATATCAATTCTTTAGGTATTAGCATTAAAATACATAAAACCAAATGGTTTAAAAAGATAAATATATAAAGAGGAGTTAGTACTTAATAAAGTTATTAGTCCCTTAGGCATATAATTATTACATCACATGAATCTGATTATTATTATATATTATATTATATTATTTATAATAATATAAAAATAATAGAAAATGTAAATTGAAAATATATATATATATAATATATATATAAATACTAATATATATATATTAATACGGAATATATATAATATAAATATAATATATATATATAAAATATAACTATATATAAAATATATAACTATATATATATATATATATACATATAATATATATATTATATATATATATAAATATATATAATAAAATATTCTCCATCTACTTTCTCCCTAGACTGTGTAAGGGCTAACAAGCACAAAAAAAAAAGCAGGTAAAGAAATATTTGACCAAAAATCGAAAAGAAAGCCAGCCTTACCCCCCCCTCCCTCTGTACCATTAATTGTAAGAACTCGTCGCAGTGAGAAAATCCACCCTATACTTCACGCGGAACTCGACGACCCTCACTATGGTAAATCGTTAGTGTAAGGGTCATCCCTTGACCCAGTGCGCACAACCATTCCGCCCTCACAGAAAACCCCGCCATTCTCCTTATTATGGCACCTTATTCTCGCCCCCTCTGCTCAAACTACATTCTCTCCTTCACACATCGTTACACTCAATCCACTTTTGCTTCGATCTCCCAGCCGGTCGGTTTTCAACACACACTCGCCACTATACATCTGGCTTAACCAACGGACTATCATCATCCTTTCCACATGACTAAAAACCATTTCAACATACTTCATTTATTCTCTCGTTTCCCCTTCTTCCACACCACACAACTCTCTAATAGTTCATCCTCATTTACTAATTCGTTCTCGACACCTAGGATGTCCCTTAAAATTCCCATACTAACACATTAACTTTATATCTATATCCTATTCCAACCATAGTCTCATATTATACAATAACACAGGAACAACATACCATCATGTAAGACCCTAGCGCACTAAAGACTTATCCTCTTTGTATCCACCAAGGAATTGCACCAGCCACCTTCCGCCATTCACAACTTTCCTTACTAAACTCTCATCATCCGTTCCCTTCTCATCCAACATATACCCCTAAATATTTAAACTCACACTTTTCCAGCTGCTCACCATCTAACATTAACTCACACTGAGGACATGTCCGCACTCAACAACCATAAACCTAACTCTATCTACGTTTACTTCCAATCCTCCTTTTACACACCCTGCCAAATCTCTCTACCAATCCTCTCAAACCTCCTTCAGATTCACCACACCAAAAACCAAATCATTCCGCATAAATATGTAGGCGCACCCTCCAATCATCTCCATCATTCTAACACACCAATTCCTGTCACGCCCACCTTCAATCTTTCATAACCCCCATCCCATATTAAATTGAATAACCAAGAACCTAACACAACCTGCTTCACTCTCTATTAATACTTAAACCCATATCACTTTACACCATTTATCTTACACACCCTTCACTATCCTCATACAAGTTTGATTCCATTCAGAAGCCTATCAACAACACTATATATCACTAACACCTGCATTAGAACCTCCCTATTAACCCTATCAACCCCTTGTTGCAAATCCATTAAAAACCTTAAATACAATTTATTCTTCCTCTCCTCTCTCATTTTCTATCATGCTTCAATGTAAAATTTGATCCCACATCCTCTACTACTCCTAAACGCCACCTTGTTCTTCACCAATCAGTCCTCATTAACTCGCGCACTCTTTCGACCAAAAACACCAGCATATATCTCCCCTACAACACTCAATAAAAACTAATTCCCCTAAATTTCTACAGTTTCCCTTTCTCCCTTACCCTTAATATAAAGGAACTATTACTGCTCTCCTCCAATCCCCTCGGAAACTATACCTCCATAAACGCTTTATACACAACTTCCAAAAATCCAATCAATCACCAATCTTGCCTCGTTCTTGATCATTTCACCTGTTAATTTCATCTATATCTGCAGCTTTACCATTCTTTCAACTTTCTCAGTCTACCCATTTCCTCCTCTTGCTAATAACCTCACCCAAAAATACCTATTTCTTCTTTGCACCATAAAACCCCCACACATTCATTATCACATCATCATACTGCCATATTAAAGATTTTCAAGTTGTTCTTCCACACTCCACTCGCATCCATTTCATCAGTACAAAAACACCATCCCTTAAAGTTAATGCAGTTCCCCTTATTCTAATTCTAACCTTTCGGCGCTTCCTTCTAGAAGAGCCTCCTATTCCCTGATGTCCCATTCATCCTCCTTCCAAACGTTCATTTACCTCTTCTTTTCTCTTAACGTATGCATCTTTTAGCATCTTTTTTCCTCCTATTATAATTCCAAGCATCTTTCTTTGAAACTTCATCATTTGCTTAGTACATTCAACCACCTCTTTTACTTTTAACCGCTGGCATCACTTCTTCATTCCACCACTCACTGTTTTCATTCTGACTTCCTACTTTAGCACACCACATACTTCTTAACATGTGCTAAACAAAAAAAAAAAACAAAAAAAAAAGAATAAAAAAAAAAAAAAAAAAAAAAAAAAAAAAAAAAAATAAAAAAAAGAAAAAAAAAAAAAAAATTGCTCCTTCAACTTGCTTCCGATTATGTCAGTTCAACTTTCACATTCAACTGATCTACTTGCGAGCGTTCTTACATATCTTATTTACCTCACCTAAACTTCTCACTCTTTAATTTTACCACTTCCTTCCAATCACCTTCCTCTCCATCAGCGCCCCCACTATAACATAAAACAACATAATTGATCCGATAATCCATTCCTAAACCCCCACTATTAAAACTATCGGTATAACTTCAACATTCTCCTTCTTCCACCAACAACAAAATCAATCATATTTTCACTTCGATACCAGCTCTACATACACCAACTCTAGTATACTTATGGAACCTTGTGTTTTTAAAGAAAGTATTACTTTTCACACACAAATACCTCTCCCCTCACAGAAATCAATCACCTTCCTACCGTTCTCATTTTCTCCTTCAACCCCAAAAGCACCTGTTTACCCCTTTTTTTGATCATATAATGTTATATATAAATATATATAGTATAATATATATATATATATATAATAATAATAAATAAATATATTATATAATATATATATATATATAATATATATATATATAATATATATTATATATATATATAATATATATACTTACATATAATATACTGTATTAAAAGTCAATATTTAGGCCTAGAAGCGGTACTACTGTATAATTTAAAACATCTATAATATAATAAAAGACGAATTTAAAAAAAAAAACTAAAAAAAACAATTTTGTTTAAAAAAAAGTTGTTTTTTTTTGCTCTAAAAAAAACAAATAAAAAAAAAAACGTTTTTTTTCACAACCCTAGCGGTCACCCATGACCGCTTTCTATGGGAGGTCAATTGGGTCAAACATGCTTGATGATAAACCTCTGATTGGATGTTTTAGTTGTTGAGGTGGAAGTGGGAGTTTTTTGAACCATGTGTGGGATAGGAGTGGAAAGATGGCTGATATTAGTAAGAATAATCTTCTCCATTAGTTGCACAGGGAGGAGAGGAGGAATATGTCATAGATATAAGCAAGAGGGGAGTTATGGTCTTTTCTGGGTTTCAATTTGGTTTGATTATTGCTTTTTTCCAGAGTGGAGAGATGTAGTTGGGGAAGAAACCATTGTTGAAAATATTTGTAAGGCTGAATAAACAGTGGACAGGTGTTTAATGTATTGAAGTTTGAAATCTGTCTGTTCCAGAGGCTGGAAGTTTTTTAATGTTTTGAAAGTGAGAATTCTAGGTATGTAAAATGGGGTTTTTGGATTGATTTCTAATTTTTGTTTAAGCCTCCGCATATTATTTTTCTATTGGTATGGTGTGGAGATTTTGTAGTGTGTTAGTCAAATATATCAGTTTGCTTGGGGGAGGAGAGACTGAGAGTTGTTTTTTTCCTCTTAAAGCTAGTAAATTGTGGAGTGG
>JABUQX010000882.1:25000-30000 GCA_015478945.1 Trachelipus rathkii
TCAAGAGCAGTCCCAGACCTTCGTTTAGGGATTGTTGGGTCACTATCTTCTGGCAAATCAGCACTGGTCCACAGGTTTGTTTTTCAATACTGATTTTAAATAAAGTAGCCATACAATAATTATTATTATTATTTTTTCTAATTTTTTTTATAATGAATTTAGTTCACTGATTTTTAAAATATCTAGAATACTAATGTTTATTTGAAATTGAATATTTAAGCTTACTATTTTATCATTTTTTTTTTTTTAAATTATTAATCTTTGTGCAAAACTCTGTCCACATTTTATATTCGTTTCTAATTCAAATCCTTAAAATAGTTAATTATCAATGATTTTTTTGTTATGAACACTAAACTTAAAAATGTAGTTAAATTTTGGATTAAATAGATGGAATTCTGATTTCACATTACTGCTGCAAGTGCATGGTGTTTCTACTATTTAATAGTCTACCACATTTGACCATACTTTTAATGTATTTTATTTTTCTTAGGGATTTATAAATAACCATAATCTGTATAATAGTTTGTGGTGAAATTATTTTCATTTTACCCTTTTAGATATCTGACAGGATCTTATATGCAAGAGGAAAGTCCGGAAGGAGGAAGATTTAAAAAAGAAATAATTCTTGATGGTCAAAGCTATTTATTGCTAATCCGAGATGAAGGAGGGCCACCTGAACTTCAGGTAAGTTGCTTTGGATTAGGCTTATTATTTTAAATTTACCCCACTCTCCCCAAATAAAGATAAAAAGTTTACAGCTTATCAATAGGATTAACTAACTTTAGAGCATTTAGAATAATGAGATTTGTGTTGTATATATATATATATATATATATATATATATATATAGTATATATATACATATATATAAATAATTTATATAATTTATATAGTTATATATTTAATGACACAGTGATTATATATATATTATATATATATATATATAAAAAATATATATTTTTTTTATATATATATATATATATATATATATATATATATATATATATATATATATATATAATATACATATATATATATAATACAATATATTAATAATATTATATATATATTAGAATTATATATATATATATATATATATATATAATATATATATTTATAATATGATATATATAATATATATATATATAGGGATGTTACCGATAGTATCGAGTATCGGTAGTATCGGCCATTTTTGATGGTATCGGTTAAAATGGCCGATACTTCTTACTTTGGGTGAAAAATTATGAGAAAATTCTTTTAGATTCAATATTAAATCTAGTCGATATAGATAGCTTAGTACTAATTTATGTTGTTGTTTTTTCCTCGATCTTCCTTTTAATCTAGATTTTTAGCGTTTTCTCCAACTTGGTCTTTAGCGCAAAATTTACCTATTTGGACAGCCATTATTATTAATTTATACAATTTATCTACTTTTTTAGTGATCAATAGTATTTTTTTTGTACGCAATTTCTGAGTGCGTTAGTGTTTTAAACTTTCTGGATTATATATTTTAGATATTGCTGTAAATAGGTTTTTATTCGTTTTAAAATTTAGGTTTTAGCGTAAGAAAAAATTTTCCTCATTTCTCCTTTGGTTTTGTTATGTTTTTTTGTTTTTTTTTTTTTTTTTTTTTTTTTTGATTGCATGTGCGATGTATGATAGCAGATTTGACAGGCGTGGCTTTCTTTGACTTTACCAACATCAATGGCTTGCAATCTAAACTCTGCATTCATGGAATACTTACCTCTCTAACTCTAAAACCTAATTTAATGCTCTTGTCTGAGACGCAGATGGCTAAGAATTCATCCTTCAACTCGCTTAATATATCCAACTATAACTTATTTTATAATTTCCGTTAGAAGGGTGGAGTATGTGCCTAAAAACATAAACACTCCTCTAACACGTCTCGAGAATCTCGAATCTCCTAACTCGATGTTCTGTGACTTAAATCTTTCTTCATTCTACTACAATATTCTTATGCTCGCTACTTTCTCCTAACAGAAACAGAGTCATGCCTTTTTTTTATATTTACTACTTTCACGACTGTTATATCTTTTCATCAAATACTGGGGTCCTCTATTTAGGGATTTCAATGAAACAAAACTGAATTGTTGGGTTCCTCTCGTACTGATTTAGTTGGGAGGAGCCGAATCATTCAGTATTCTCAACAATCTGGAGCAACTGATTAAATAACCTACACACATCCGGGATCGTCCCAACCGATTCTTGAACACAATTGATGGTTCACCACTAGTCCTTCTCTCCAATAAATACACCACCTTCGTCCTATCCGTAAATCTGACCACAACCTTATATCACTTATTTTAATACTTTCTCTCCAACATCTCCATCCTGCCCTATGCGGTTTTTTCTGCACTTTGTTCGGGCCGATTGGGGGCATGCGTTGTCTACGCAACTATAATGAAGTGACTGCTTTGACTCTAAAGACGCTTCAGATTCTGCCGATAAAGTGGGAACTGTAATTTTTAATGGGATGAGCAGGTTCATTCCTTCTTGACTAAACTTTTTCTCCTCAAAATCCCATTGTTCGATCGTGCTTGTTCCCTGTCCATTCAGGCTAGAGGAAATACTTATCGGGTGTGGAAAAATTCTCGTTCTCCTATCACTCTTGCAATTTTCATTCAGCTAAAATTCTTGCAGGGATACTCTTCGGACGAGCAAAGCAGCTTTCATTTAAACGAAAAATGCGCTGACCTCCTTTTGGTTCTCCTACTGACAAATCTCTCTGGCGTCTTGCCAAAAAACGTCTCTAACAACTTCTGTAAATCATCCTTTCCTCCTCTTATTCGCCTGATGATTCTGTTGTTAATACTCCAACTGAAAAGCCAATCATCTCTTTGGCCTCTATTTTCCTCGTAAAGTTCAACCCGGGACGATTCTGGTATTCCTCTTCCTCCTCTTTCCTCTCAGGTGTCCTATGCTTTACTTTCATTCATTTTTGATCGGTGCATGAGCTCCGAATCTATAACGTAGAAAGGGGGTGGCCCGGATGGCATTCCTTTCCGAGTTTTGAGGAAGTGTGCTTCCCTGCTGACCCCACCCCTCGTTCAACTATATTCTCTATGCCTCAATACTAGCACTTTCCTCAGTGTTGGAAGCGCGCATATGTCCAACCTATTCCGAAAAAATGATGCTGCTCTGATCCTTCTAACTATCGCCCTATAGCTCTCACTTGTATTCTATCTAAGATCTTGAAAACCCTTCTCAACTCTCACTTCTTAGATCATTTGGAATCTCTCTTTCCCTTCTTCTGATTACCAGTACGCTTTCAGTGCTCGAGATCTACTGGCGATATACTTTCCTATTTAACAGATTTATGGTTTTCCGCCCTTAGAAACTACGGGAAACTTGTGTGGTGGCGCTTGACATATCCAAAGCAATGTTGACCGGGTATGGCACGCGTCACTGCTCTCCAAGCTCACCTCCTTTGGGTTCCTCCTTCTCTTTGCTTACTATGTCTAGCTTTCTTTCAAAGGTCAATGTCGGCTGTTGTTGATGGGGCGACTTCTTTTTCTTCAAATAGTGGTGTTTCGCAGTTCTGTTTTATCTCCTACTTTATTCCTGCTTTTCATCAATGATCTTCTCACCTGCACATCTAAACTCTATCCACTCATATGTCGAGACTTGACCCTTCATTCTTCAACTCATATCAAATCTGCTCCCTCTTTTTACTTCTAGAATTGCCTCTCGTTTTAATCTTTCCGATTTCTATTCTCGCTTATCTGGATAGAATTTCAGGTTGGTCGTCTCAAGCTGTGAAATTTAATTCTTTAAAAACCCCAACTTTTACAAATTTCTCTCTCTAAGACACTCAACTTTTCTATCTCTTTCTACGGTCTCTCGTCTCTCCTTTGACAATATAAAATCCTTGGCCTTAACATAAATAAAAAAAATGTTTGAAAACCTCAAATCACAGTGGTTGCTAGGGCGGCCTACAAGAAACTGGGAGTTCTGTTTAGACTTTAGAGTGCGAGACTTTTTTCCTCTTCTCAGTTATTCCACCTATACAAGGGTCTCATCCGCCCTTGTATGGAGTACTGCTCTCATATCTGTGGGGGGGGGGGGCTCTGGTTTTATCCGGCTTTTGGATAGGGTCGAGTCAAAGGCCAAAAGATTATAAAACGTCCTGTACTTGCTAGTTCACTTGACCCTTATATTTGCGGCGCGATGTGTTGGTGCTCTATCCCTTTTCTATAGGATACTTGTAGAGAAGTGCTCGAGGGAACATCACTCGCGTACCACCACCTTTATGACGCCCTCGTAGCACAAGGGGTGCTGTGTCGGCACATGAGTTTTGTGTTGATGTTAGTAACTCCAGACTGGTTCGCTGCGGTGCTTCTTTCTTTCCTGCCACCTCTGTTCTGTGGAATTCTCTTCCATCATCTGTGTTTCCTACTCAATTTAATTTCCCTCACTTTAAAGCCTGCGTCTGTGCTTATCTGCGTAATTTGCGTTAGATGGATTTTTGAGGCGTTCAACACCCACTCCTTGAATAGGGTTCTGCCCGTGAGCGGCTGTGACAACTGTAAAAAATAAATAAATAAAGTTCTAATAAGGAGTTCCTTAAGCTAGCTTGAAACCCCCACAAGACTGCACCTCCGCACGGTGAACCATTTCTAGAAGCATTAAATAGCATAACCGAGGAGCTTGCTCGCTGACAAAAAAAAATAAATAAATAAAGAACAGAGAAGTGAAAGCCGCCTTATCTGCAACCCCTTGGCAACAGCACTGATAATGACGATGGTGGCTTTTCAGCAAAAATAAACCTATTGAAGATGAGGATTTGGATATGTAGACTTTGATAAGTTCATGGCCAAATTGCATGACATCTCATTCACCTTCAAAGGATCACACCAAGGAACCTCATCGTAAAAACCAGGATGGAGTCGAGAAAAAATAGATCGACTCCGACTCCGACTCCAGAAGTCAAATTCAAAAACAAACCGCTCCGACTCCCAGAGTCGATTTAGAAACAACCG
>JABUQX010000882.1:35000-44158 GCA_015478945.1 Trachelipus rathkii
AGGAGATGAGTAATAGTAGAAAAGAAGGCTTGATCGTAGCAGTCATATACTTGCGTTAGCATCATACTGAAATTTAAGCCTGGCTATTATTAGTATTATTAATAGTATTAGATAGTATAATTTAGTATATGA
Source organism: Trachelipus rathkii (assembly GCA_015478945.1). Lineage (NCBI taxonomy): Eukaryota > Metazoa > Arthropoda > Malacostraca > Isopoda > Trachelipodidae > Trachelipus > Trachelipus rathkii. Next base: position 35,133 of record JABUQX010000882.1, read on the forward strand.
CTATAAGTAGTAATAGTTATAGGTAGTATAGTAGGTGTATAATATGGGTTAGATGAGAGTAGTTAATATATAAGGGATGAGATATATATATATGTATATGAGTAATATATGACAAAGTTACTTAACGGCGCCACATGGAATGGGAGCTCGTATGCAAAATAAAAATACATAGGTAGCAGATTATGTTGTCGAATGAAATATCTAATCAGTGGTTTCCTTTCTTCTGGATTTCCTTTTAATGGTTCCCTGTTTCGTGAGGGGTCACAATGTTATTGTTGAGATGGTAGTTAGTTAGTGTGAGATTTAAAGTGAGGTTAGGTTAGGTCCGAGGAAAAAGAAAAAATTTCATTTCGACCCTAAAACATCTATTTATGTGTCATAGAGGCTACCCTGTGAAAGAAATTTTGTTTTTTTTATCCGAGCTCATGTTCCGTGTGGGCTCGTAAGATAACTTATTACGAAAGTAGGATTAGAATATTATAGGTAGGGGTATATTATGTGATTATTTATAGTATATATATATATATAATATATTATATATATTATATAATATATATATATTATATATATAGAGAGAGAGAAGAGAGAGAGAGAGAGAGAGAGGGAGATGAGAGGAGAGATAGAGAGAGAGAGAGAGAGAGAGAGATAGAAGCTAACGAGTAGCAAAAAGGTTGACTGGAGTTCGCCACTTAAATATATTATATATATATATGATATAGTATATATATTATATATATATATATATTATATAGTGTATATATATATATATAGGTATATATATATAGGTTAGGTATAGGTAGGTATATATATATATATATATATGGGCAATGTTAATAGATAGGTATATAGGGTATTATAGTATATATTAGGTTATAAGGTATTATATGTATGTTAGTATAATAGATATATATTTTATTAATCGGATATAGTTTGTATATATAATATAGTATTAGAAGCATATAACGCCCTGGGAAATCAACTTAGCTGAATCAAAATTATCGGGATGGTCATGTTGCTCACAAACTGACAAACCCTGGCCAAAGCGTAACGAAAACTAATATGTTATCAACTGATTAGGATTATTTATCATGTAGTCGTAAAAGCTGTAATTAATGTTGATTATTAAATTAACTTACCACACTTACTGTTGGGGTAGATAGACTATATTGATTACGCTTTGTTTCTACACACCATAAAAAATAATATATATATTAGAGAAATTCACCTGGCTTAGGTACGGAAAATATTGGATATGCTGACATCAAACACAAACGTGAGCGCCGATACAGCACAGTTGTTATTGTACATAAAGTGTTTTATATTGTATTATCTATCCGATCCCATTTAGTCAATATTGCAAAACTATTCTTATAATTGGTGTGACTATATTTTAAAATCCAGTTATTACTCTATTGATTTTAATTTTGTACGATTATAATAGCATCGCTCGCTGTTAATGCACAATACACAAAGAGTAAGTACCATTTTATTTGCTATAACCCAGTTATGGGGCTATAACCTCTATTTTTAATTAACCAGATAAAAATAACTTAAATTGGCTACAAACAAATGTCAAAATTAAAAACATGTAGATTGTTTCTATAATAAAATTCAATTAAGTTTTTTTCAAAATTTTGTGTTGAAAAGTTAATACTAAGAAAATGTGTTATTGGGAGTCTAAGGAGTCCGGTTTTTTTCCTTCGACTCCCGACCCGTACTCCCAAAACTTTTTGGGAAATCGACTCCCGACTCCGACGTCCGCTCCGACTCCTTACCTGCTGAAAGCGCTCGACTCCGACTCCCGACTCCCGGACTCCGACTCCGACTCTCATGGTAAAAACTGAAGAGACAGTCATTAAGGAGCAAAGATAATTCAAAATTTCTGGCAGTCTATGTGAAAGAGAGAGATGAGGCTCTACGAAACATGAGAGTGCCTGATGCTTCTTACAGAAGAGAATCCTTTCTGGCAGCGGTGGCATGAAATGGGCCAAGGTTTTCAGTTATTATCAGTGCTGCAGGGCAAATAAATTAGTCAGCAGTCCTGCTGTTCATCAAGGTCGAAGAGAGGTATTTATGTGTAGGTTAGGTAGAATGGGTGTAAACACCCAAAGAGAAGGAACAGTCTTCGCGCAGGTGATACTGAGTGAAAGTTTATGTTTTTTTGCATCACAATAGTGATTTATGAATTTGAGTATTGAATGATTGTATCTATCGTTAAGAGTTATTTTATGGATGTCAGATGTGTTGAGAATAGGGGTTTTTAGTTTTAGACTTGTTGTGCGATATAATGATGGCGGTCTGCTTCTTTCATTTATTGTGTTTATTCTTTATATTGTAGCTAGTTAAAGAATCTTCTTTTAAATTGTAATCATGTTAAAACGATAAAAAAGCATAGAGCATAACTTTTGTTGGGGGGGGGGGGGTGGGGGGGTGTGATACGTTACTTGGAAAAATGGAATATTTTTTAAAGAAACACAAACATAAAAAAAGGTTATTAATAATATATTTTGCAGTATATAGTTCCTTAGAAAGGGTACTATTTATGAATGTATTAAAAGAAGGAGTTGATATCTGCACAACCGTAGGATATGAAATATAAATGACTTAAGTATTGTTTGTACAGGGAATGCAATCTTAAGTTGCCTAGCAGTGCACAAATGTTCTATCTTTATTTACTGTGATAGTATTTATATTTATATTATATGATAAGTGGTTATCTTTGTAGTCGTATCGCCTCTTTTCTGGTATCGGTACATCCCTTATATATATATATTTTATACCGTTTTATTTATTATATATTATTATATAGTATGGTGTATTATTTATATAGTTTGGTTTAGTATAGGATTAGTAGTGATAGTTGTTCATATTATTTGGTATATATGATTATTATTTTTATAGGGGTAGATGATAGTAGATATTTAGGTTTAGTTGTATAGTATGGTATAGGTTATATACGTCGGAGATTTTATGTTATAATTATGTGTATTGTAGGTTTATTTATATATATATATATTATATAGGGATTATACTTTATATTAGGTAGTATTTTATTTATATATAGTTGTTTATTTGTTAAATTTTTATATATATGTATTAGGTTCTATTTTTTTATATTATAATATAATTTATTTATTATTATTATATTATATAATAATATAATATAGATATAAGTATTAATTATATAGTTAGTATATATATTAATTTATAATATTATATTTTTTATATTAGGGTTTTTATATTATATAGTTATGATCTGGTACTTGGCATCGGGATATGATATCCTGTTGCCGAACAGCAGGGAAGGAGAAAATATGACAAGGATCAGAGAGATCATTAGCAGAAAGAGTGCCTGGAAAAGTTCAGAAGGTAGGTTGATCCACAGAATGATGTATATGGTTTCCGTAATCACGTATAGTGAAGCTTGCTGAGAAGACATGTGATGTGACTTAGAATATCTCACTGGATGTGTAAATAAAAAAAAGTTTTTTATATAAGTATTATAAACTAATAGAAAATATTTTTGCGGATTTCTTATGAAATTTAAATTTTTTTAATCAAATTATGTTAATATCCTAAATTTGAAATTATTTTTTCATATAATATGAAGAGGTGGTGATGCAACAAAACTTCATATATCTTAAGTTCTTTTCGATGAACACTCAAATTGAGGTATTAATATGGATAGTTTGATAAAAAAATTAGTACGTTGGAAGAAGAACAAAATATGGCGCTAGATGTTAGTGTTTTTTTACTTCATTTTAAATACTCTAAAATATTATTCTATCCTTGTTCCACCGAATAAAATTATCATAGTATCTGCTAGCAATTTTAGTTGGTTATGTTTTTTATAATTATGTTATTGATAAGATAGATCGAATTTTTCTAGGCTGAGATCGGATCTCAAAATTATATTACTTTTTTTGCATCGAGATTATTAGGTTTACGTACGGAGCGTAGCAGACGGTAGTCGCTTTAGGTTTTGCTTGGGTCTATAAACTACCTGTTGCTCAGCTAACTTTGGTAATCTTATTGCAGTGTCCTAGAAACTTGTACTACCTTCTGGAAAGCTCTGCGATAGCTAGATTGGTGAGTCGTTCAAATGGTTTTTTAAGAATGATTGCTAGTGTGTCTAGATCGAATGGTATATAAGAACCCTTACGTTCTGAAGTGTAATAGACCGATGGAGCTAGTATCGAAACCTTGCGACCGACGAGATAATAGTTTTCTTAGAAGTTATTCTTGACTTAGAGTTTCTGGGCCCTAGGAAAGAAGAAGATGCTGCTCCAACTGACAAGGCAAAAAGCCCTACTTTGGATATGGTAAATATAATTATTACATTTCACATGATCTGATTATTATAATATATATATAAAGGATAGATATAATATCTATTTCATACATATTATGAGTTTATATATTAATAGAGTTTATATTAGTTAGTATATATATTGTGTTATTAAGTATAGTATTAGAGTGTATATATATAGTTAGGTGTAGTAGGTGTTGATATAAGTATGGGGTTTAATAGGTTATATATATAGTGTATGAGTCGTGGTTATTTATGAGGTAGGTAGTAGCGGGTGTGGTGGTTAATATAGAGTATGTATATATATTATGTGAGTAGTGTATTATATATATGTATATAGATTAGGGATGTGATCGAATGTGAATAAAGTGCCGAATACCGAATAGTTCGGCTAGAAAGTATTCGGCTAATAGCCGAATAATTGGACCGAATAATTCACTTCGCTATTCGTGTGGGGTGGGGTGGAGGGGAGGTGTGTGTGCGGTGGGTGGGGGGGTGGCCCGAATAAGTTATTGTTCAAAAGTTCCGTCATCCATTAGGGGAAATAGATAAAGAAATACTTTACGACTGTGCAACAAAAAAGACGGGAAATATTCGTTTGATGGAGCGTTTGCAGCAGATAGTATAGAAAATCGGATGTGACGTGGATGCGCAGTATTAGTGAGTTCTTCGGATTTGTGCGTGTGTGGGTAGGGGTGTTAATCAGTGTATCCCGTTTTTCAGTGCTAATCATGGATCCCTAATTTTTGCAGTTTATCTCTAGAAGTGACTAAAAATCATGTGTGCACACGTAGGCTGTATAGATGTTACTCCGCATACTATTCTTTACTGAGTAGGCATTGAGCAAGTTTATCTTCATTGTGGTCGGAATTCGGAAGCAATGTGGTTATACTTTAGTACGTGTATCAGTGTATTGGAATTGCCGAGATGAACGCTGGTTAGTGTGGTCTATGCATTTCGCATTGCTGAAATACAGTCGGTAATGTGCTCCGTCATTGGTTTCACCTCAGTGTGATATGTTCGGATTCATCGAATCTTGTATTGTGAGTTTATGCTCGACATTTCTGCTTTTTTTCTGAGCTGTTTGGCTTCTATGGATTGCATGAAATATTATGCATCTATTCTGGATCCTATTTCGCACAGAGTTTTGTATATGTTCACATTTTCTATACTTTATACATTGAGCAAGAGGAAGGTCTTGCGGGGCTTTCCTAGGTCATGAGTGGTTATACCTTGTGTATGTTTGCAGTGATACAGTGTGGCAGGTTTGGCCTACCTACTCAAGCTATGCGGACTCGCAGCAATTACGTTAGTGCAGATTCGAGTGTATGCGACTTGTTTATATGACACTTCTGAACGAACCAGTTTAGAGGAGTATTGTGGTACACTATTATGCAAATGGTATGACTGTCGGGTGGATGTTTCTCGAGATTAGTAGGTTTATTTGGTGTGTTTAGTCGGAGCTCCGGGACGGATGAGATGTAGGTAGCTATGCGTAAAATCAGAGAGGAGTGGTGGCGGGGTGGGTTGTGGGAAAACCCGGGCCGTAGGTTTGAAGGGAGGCTTACTAATATACAGGGTAATGGATTGGGGTGATATATCTGGTAGCCTTCAAGAATGGGTAAATCATTTTTCTACGGTGTATCAGCATAGCAGGTTGCACGCTATAATATCCCTGCTTCTGTGCTATTGCGGACGATCCGGTCCGTCATTAAGAATCACTGGACAAAACGAGAATGCCGAGGCGCGTGATGGGATACCTTGATCGCATGTTGACTAGTGAATCATTCGTACGTGAAACCACGTTGGTACAGAGAGAAGAAACATTAATTCTTGACCTCCGACTCAACGATTAAACTTGGTTGTAAACTAAGTTTGTTGTAGGTTCTTCTGGACCATATGATGTGAATCTTCCGCTTATTATAATGGATCGCAACCGTTCCTGCGTGCTGAGTACGATGAAGTAAATAAAGCTGGGATATGTTGATGGCTCCACCAAACGTGACACAGCGCAAGCGTATCTGCCTTGCGTACCAACAATGACCTTGTTGTTAGAGGCAAGAGCGGGAATGCTTGTTTCAGAATGTAGCACAGAATTTATCTGGGGAACAGAAAGCCGAGAACCGACAACATGTGAGTACTAGAACTGCTAGACATTTTCGAATCCATAATGATAGAAGAGTATAAAGTTGCACCTAACTTACAATTCCACTAAGAAAAAATTCCGGATTAACCTAGCGATGTTAGTGGTATGAGCAGGGTGGTGAAACGCTCCATCAAAATCTAAAAGTCATGATAAGACGTTGCCAAGGGCAAGTGGAGTATCAATATGGATGCGACTATTGTTTGGAGGCTTGGTGAGGGATATATCCAGACGCTTATAGCACAGATAGATTACGTGTGTACGAAAGAGAAAGTACAAAATCGTTAAGTTATGTTTACATTAACTAAATCCATTCCTTCTATTACACTCATTTTTACCCCCTCTTTACTCTTTATCATAGTATTATATGTTTAATAAGTATATCTATCAAAGGTCATGTATTACATATTCATTGCGAGGTTGTTCTCTCCTTCATATATATTTATTATTATTATATATATTTTATATATTATATATATATTGAATTATATATATTATTATATTATTTTATTATTATTATTATATAATTTATTTTTATAATATTAATATTATTATTATATGTATATATTATTATTATTATTATAATATATCTCAATAATTGTTAATAGGACCCTCTGAAAAAGGTTAAAATTCATAAAATGTACACACAGAATCTAATCTATTGGGAGCCATCTTGTTTCGTCTAAGAGGGAATATCCTTGGATACATTTTTGGAATCAGGCACATCAATAACATATGTCGAAACCGCCGGTCCAAAGATAAATTTCATGTTGAAAGTGTTATATGTATCAAAGTAAGAATTAACAAAAAGTATAATACTATTTGGCTACGCCGGTAACGCGGTGGAATAGCAAAGCCATGTCACAGTATTAAACATAAATTAGAGATGAAAATTGAAAGTTTCGTAGTTAAAGATATTAAACTAAACTTCCTTTGAATAAGCTCTAAGGTTAAAAAGACAGAACATTAGCAGTTCTCCATTTTCAGGGGATAATCTATTTCTTGTGGCTTAAATCTTCCTCTGTTTTAAAATTCTTTCACTTTCGACTGATGACGGGGGAGCTGAAAGGTATTTTATTGCTAGTTTTCCAAATTCATAAAACTATTTCCAATGTTTTTCCACCAATTGAAGGAATATCATTGTCATCACTGGTCAAAGTAGGCAAACTTAGTATATTTGTTTATGTCTCGTTTGGATGTAATTCCTTGTGATGAATTAGCCTGTTGTACTTGTATTATGTACAATATCACATGTTCAGTAAGAGAGTGGGGACTTTCTGTTTTTCGATTCGTCTGACTTTCTTTTCCTGTATGTACGGTTGGTGATGCCACAATATTCTTGTTTAAGACAAGTTCTCGATGTTGAATAGAATTGGAAATGGAACGCGCTTGACTTTGCCCGCAGGCCTATGCGAATCATCGTCCAGCGAGAGAGTCAGCAGGAGCTAAATTTTCATGCATTTCTTTCCGGAGATGCGCTCAACGACCAGTATTTTGTAGCTGAGTCGGCTGTAATTCTGTTGAAAATTAGGTTAATCGCAGATCTAGAGAAGAGTAGGGTGGACTACACCAAGATTTATCACTTAGAAAACTGAGACAGATTTTTCTTCTACTATTTTCTTTAAGCTTGCTTCCAACGAGTGTAATTATTCAGCTGAAAAGTCTTTGCTGGTAATTGCGCTATCTTAAAATAGATGTTATGTGCGTAAATGGAAGGATCGAGGTTGCGGCGACTGAGACTTCACGTGTTAATGTCTGGTTTTTAGTGATGTTGTCAAAATGCATCAGAGTAAATGTAAGATGAGAGTTTGCCACGTGAAAATTCGATTCCAACTATTTTCCTGATTGCGAGGTCGAGCAGTGCGGTCGCTAGAATGGGATTAGGGGAAGCTTTTTGTTCAAACAAGTCTTGTAAGCATATCTAAGTTCGTTCCAGCGTTGTAGAAACGTCTATTAGTTATTGCTGTTTTGAGCATGCTAGCTAGCATCCTGCAAAGTATTAAGCTTGCAGCTGCCGTTGCTTGAATGGTGAAGAATGGTAGGTAGGATATGCTTCTGGCAAGGTAATAAGAAGATGCTTTAAGCTAGACTTTCTGACGATGAATTATTGATGTCGTGAATGCATAGGTGTGGCATCATGTTGGAATTAGAGAGCATGAAAGTTGATAGCAAGCCGACTCTCCCTGTTTATACCAGCTACCATTTTGGTCATGTATACCGTATCCCTAAATGAATTCTATTTTTAGAATATTGAAAAATGTCAAGGCCCTTATAGGATTGACAAATGACAAAAATTTTCGCCATATTGGCTACAAAATATGGCTATATTTTATTTTTTGGAAATAAGTTATCTAAAATTTCAATTTTTAAATGAAATTACTTCCCTTATCGTTGAACTGTTAAATTTATTGTTTATTTAAGCTCAATATTCGCCCGAAATAGTTCCGCAAAAAGCGAATACCGAAATTCGGTATCTTGGCCGAATACCAATATATCGATTATTCGGCACATCCCAATATATATATTATATATAATATATATATATATATATAGGTAGTAGTTATATTATACTCT
>JABUQX010000883.1:0-64084 GCA_015478945.1 Trachelipus rathkii
CTCCCAAGAAGGCCCAAATCCCAAATCCAACATATCGTCCTGTATATTATGGTTTTGAAGTCCCAAGGAAACAGTTAATCAAAAAGCCCAAAGTCTTTTTCGAAGTAAACTTCCAAAAAGAGTTTTTAAGCAAGGGAGGGCCCCAGAAAGGGGAAGCCCCATTGCGACACCATCAATCTTGTTTGGTAAAGAGAACAATCCATTTTTAAACAAGTAATTGTATCCTGAGGTAGCAATATCAAATTTAATAGTAAACCTGTTTTTCTTTCGTAAGGCCCCCTTTATCCCTCCTCAACAAAACTTTGAAAAAAGAAAACTTATTACAAAATCAAATGTTTTACATGTTTCCTTTTTAATGGGAATTTGTAAAAGAGGGAAACTGAAATGTCCAAAACTAACCTATAAGGAAACTGCGGTGGAAAGTAGGAAAAGAATGAAAAATCTACAAAATTCAAAAGAATCTTTCCAAGAAGTATATTTGAATTTCCCGAGTGATAGTTCAATATGGGGTTAACAAAATTTTTGAGAGAATTTGTAAAGCTGGGGGTAAAAAATCTAAAGCAGAAGAGGGAATAGGGACGTAGAAGGAACATTAAAAGTTTATGGTTTTTTTTAGTAAACCCATAAAGTACCCGGTTGGCCTTCCCTGAAAACATATAAGTTTTTTAAGGTCCCTTTAAATAGATCCCAAGTTGATTAATAAAGTATAAATTTTTCTTGTTATCGTAATTTTTTTAAAAGGTGGTTTACCTGTAAGCGCTTTAAAAATTTTTTGTTACCGTCCAGTTTAGGAAAATTTTCGGTTCATTTACGAGATATAGTCCTTCCCTTCCAGCACAACCACCTCCTTCCCCTTATTCTGGGCGCTTACAACAAATCGATGTAATCCTTCCCTTTAGGTCCCCTTTTGTTATCTTTAAAAAAAGGTATTTGGTAAATTAAAAAACAGGGGAAAAAAAAATCTTTTTTTTAAAGGGTTTTAAAAAGAAATAATAAAATCTCTTAATCAGAATTGACCAAACATCAACTCTCCAAGTCCCAATCACCCGTGAAAACACCCTGAGCTTTCCCCTAAGTTGGCCCAAATAAGTTGTTTCCAAATTTAAAAAAAACATGGGTAAAAATCAAGTTAAAAAGCAGGTAAAGTTACGTCAAGACCAAAGTGACAATCCCCTAGTCCTCAAAGCAATGGTTAAACGAACTTTAGAAACTATAAGTTAAATATTAACAGAACTTCGATCAAATAATCAAATTACCTAGTAAAAAAACCAATTTTCTCAAGTTTAAGAAATTCGTCTATAAAAGGTTATTTTGGTTCCCCTTAAAAATCTCACACGTTTAAAGTGATCAAAACCAAGGAAAAATACCTTATAATCAAGAACCGACTCGCCTGACTTCCAAGTTCAAAAACACGACAAGCATCCAGTTTTGTACTTCAAGATCTCGACCCAGCCTCTGCTTGTATTGGAAAATTTCAATTGGATAAGCCCCAACTTTAAGAACCATCCATTCGATAAAAGTGAAAGAAATTCTGTAAGGTCAGATTCTAAAACCCAACTTTGAAAAAGCGCCATAAACTTAGAATTTATAGTTTATAACTTACAGACAACAAAAAAGAAAGATCCGCCTTGGCTTTAGCATCCTTCTCATATCAACACACTTTTTTAAATTTTCCTAGTTGATTTACTTTTCTATTCTTTTCTTTTCGGAAATTCTTAATATTTTCCCCAAATTGTAAACTTGGTTCCTTAGGGAACCTCAACTTTAAATATAAAAGGAAGACGTAAACCCACGAACAAATGTCCCCATTTATTTTTATTTTGATACTTTTCCGTGCCCTTTTCCCTGGGTCCTTATTAAATCCTCGAAAATTAAAACAATAAATAAATAAAAACCAAAAAATTTTAAAAAATTAAATGTTAAAAAAAATTAAAAAATTAAAAAAGAACCCATTAACAAAATTAAAATTTAAACCCTAGTTTTTTTATCTAACTTAGGAAAATCAATTCCTTCAGAAACAAAAGTTGGAAAAATATATTACTTACTGATCTCTGTTTTTCACTAAATTTATCAAAGAATTATTTTGGTTGAAAAGAAGAAAAACAAAATAAAAAAAAAAATTAAAAAAATTACATAAATTAACAATTTGCGCTGTAATTTAATAAAAAGAATTATTTATTAACAAAATTAAAAAATAATTAAAAACTTAAATTAAACATAACATGAAAGTTTTTAATGGAAGGAAGATTTGGTCGGTTAAGAAAACTGTAACATGGAATAATAGAACTTCACTTATTAAAGAAATTGTTAAGTTTCATCAAATAATTTGTAACTAGTTTAAATTGATATTTGCCCTTACCTCAGATACCATATCCCTTTGTTTAATGTGTTTTCTCTACCAAAAGAAATTTGAATGTGTCGCAATGGGCCTTTCCCTCTGGGCCCTCCCTTGCTTAAAACTCCCCTTTTTTTTGGAAGTAACTCGAAAGAACATGGCCTTTTTGAAAATACCTGTGCCCTTTGGGAACTTAACACCACTAAATAATAACAGACGATATGTTTGATGAAAAACTGCTTTTCTTTGATTTTTCAATCCTAGGGGACAGCCCGCATATTTTTGAGTTTTTTCTTTAATGAAACAACAAACGGTGGTATAAAATTTACCATGGGGGGCGAGCATGATGACTTTCTGCCTTTTTTGGAATGTGGGGTGTTACAGACGAAATGAATTCCTTTTTTTTACCAATATTTTATCGTAAGCCTACCTCAACCTTAATGAGCCACTCATTTTTTTTTGGCCTGTTTAATGCCGCACATAATTTTTAAAGCTTATCAGGTTCTCTCAAGCAGGAAATTTTATCGAGCATTTGGAATTCTTGCTCCATTCTGGGTATCCCTTTCACGACTGAGATACAATACTTTTACGTAAAAGTTAGTTAATTTCAACTGTTTTTTTCCAATGGATTTGTTGATTTTGATTCCCTTTTTTTAATTTTTTTTTTAGAAAAATCACTTTAACCAAAGCATCCCCTGTTCTCTGAACGTTTTCCTAAACAAGAAAAAATCTATTTAAAAAATTTTCCCATAAATACTGGACCGGTTAATGCAGATCCCTTGAATTAAAGTCTCTAAATTCCAAAGTTAATGAACACTTTTCCATTTGCCTCATTTTTATTTTGTTCTTTAATAATTTTTTAAACTGGGTTAAACTTTTTTAGATTGCAAAGGACCGGATTCCCCACCTCTTGTTTTTAAACGCTTCTCTGTGGAAATTTGTACAATGTTTTTGCCATGCCTTGTAAATGCTTTGCCTATGTAGGCAAACTTGGCCCTGCCAACTTCAGATTCAGAAAATTTGCAAAAAACACAGGGGAGTCCCTCTTATCGTACTGAGTTGGGCCGCCCTTCTCAACACCTGAAGGTTCCTCAATCAATTCCCCGTGGGAACATGCTCAATGAAAAAAGGACCCATCGTAATCGCCCTCTAACCAGCCTTTCGATTCTCGCCTCCCGGCCCCTCCTTGCATGTGAATTGATAGAAAAATCAAAGCCTTGTACAGAAGTTTAAAGCCGGAGCTTAATTCCGACCAATCCTCAGTTAACTTTCAATTTAATTTTAATTTAATTTTAATTTTTAATTTTTTTAAATTTTTGTTAATAATATTCCTTAAAACAGTTAACAAATACTGTTACAAATTGGTTTTAAAATTTAATGTATTTTTTTTTTTAATTTTTTTTTTATTTTTTGGTTTTTCCTTCTTTCAAAACCAACTTAATTCTTGAAATAAATTTAGTAAATAATATAGAAGATTGATATAGATAATATATTTTTCACTTTTGGTCCTTTTGATTTCCGCTTTCCCTCAAAAATGGCAGTAGCAACCAGTTATAATTTTTAATTTTTATTCCTTTTTTGATTTTTAATTTTTTTTAAGTTAAATTTTTTAATTTTTGGTTTTTATTTTATTTATTGTTAATTTTTTTTGATAGTTGCTGGAAATTGAATGTGGGCCCAAGCAAACAAACGTTCCAAATAAAAATTCAATGACCAATTGTCGTGGGGTGTTTTCGGTCTCCCTTTTCTTTATATAAAGTTTGAGGTTTCCCCTAGAACAAGGTTCAAAATTTGCCCTGAAATATTTTAAAAGATCAAGAAATTATGCGGAAGAACTAAACTTCCACCACTAATAGAAATTAAAGCTAATTCTTCTTAAAGAAGGAATGCTTAAAGCCCAAGGCGAATCTTTCCTTTTTTTGTTGCCTGGTAGTCCTTATTAACTATCAATTCCAAGTTTTTTATGGCGCCTTCCACGTTTTGTTTAGATCCTGAAACTTACCAGAATTTCTTCAAACTTAACCTTTATAGTAGCTAAGCTAAGTTCGCTGAAATTCTAGGAGCCCACAATACGCTTTATATCCGATCAACCTGAAAATTAAAAAACTGAGCTTGTCGTGTGGGAACTTTGAAGTCAGGAAGTTCGTCCGTTTTCTGAATTTAATAAGTTAATCTTCCCCTTGTTTGATCCAAACTAAAACGTTGTGAGTATTTTTTTTAAGACCACTTACCCTTTTAAATAACAGAAAATCCTTAAACCTGGGAGAAAATTGGGGGTTTTTTACTTAGGTAATTTGAATATTGAATTTTCGAAGTTCCCCCCCCTGTAATAATTTTTTAACTATAGTTTCTAAAGTTCTTTAAGCCATTTTGCCTTGCAGACCTAGAATTTTTTGTCCACTTGGGTCCCCCCCCCCTTGACTTTTAATTCCTCTTTTTTAAACTTGATTTTTACCAGTGGGTTTTTTTTAAAATTTTTGAACAAAAACTTAATTGTGGCACTTAGAAAAGCTTCAAGGGGTGTTTCCAACGTTGGATGACGGAAGGAGGTGGATTGTTTTTTGTCCCCAATCTTGATTTAAAAAAAGATTTTTAATTATTCTTTTTTACACCCCTAAAAAGATTTTCCCCGTTTTTTAATTAACAATGAAACCCTTAAGATTACTAAAGGACTAAAGAAATGACACAGTTTGATCGGTAAGTATAAGCAATTAAGTATCAAATAATTTCGTGGTGAAAATTTTAACTAATAATCTTCCTAAAAATGAAACGACTGAACTATAAAACACAAGTAGTGCAAACAGTAAAAAACACCCCTTTAACATCTTTACTAAGAATTTAGAAGACAAAAATTAAATAACTTTTATTAGATCCACTTGGGAATTAACTAATTAGAACCCTTAAAATAACTATATGGTTTAAGGAAAGCAAACCGGACTACTTATGGGGTTTTACCTAAAACCCATAACCTAAATGTTTTTTTCCCTTACGTCCCCTATCCCTCCTTGCTTTTTAAAGATTTTCATTTAAGAATCTCTTTCAAAATTTTTTTTAGTAAGTTATTATTTGAAGATCTCATTCTATGTTTTGATCTCAAATTTCTAAGTTTTTGATTTGAAGATCTCATTCTATGTTTTGATCTCAAATTTCTAAGTTTTAAGTTTTGAGATCTAATTCTATCTTTACAAATGTTCCCAATTAAAAAACAATTTAACATGAATAATTTGTTTCCTTTTTTTCAAGTTTTTTATGGAAGAGAATAAAGGGTCCCTTAACGAAGAAACAGTTTCTAGATTTTAATTGATATTGCCCCCTTAACCTCAAGATACCATATTTCTTGTATTTATTGATTGTTCTCTCAACCAGATTGGATGGGGGTCGCAAATGGGCTTCCCCCCTCTGGGCCCCCTTCCTTGCAACTCTTTTTGATCAAAAGTTTTTCACTCGAAAGAACTGGCTGATACCTGTTCCCTTTGACTTCCCAAACCACTAATTAATACAAGACATATTGTTTGGAAATGACTTTGGCTTCTTGAATTTTTCAATACTAGGGGAACAGGCCCGCATTTTATTTTTTTGCAGTTTTTTCTTAATGAACAACCATAGGTTGTTATAAATTTAACCATGGGAAGGGTGAGCATGAATTTGAAAACTTCCTTTTGGCCCTTTTTTGGATGTGGGGGTGTTTTAACTAACGGATGGATCCTTTTTCCAAATATTATCGTAAGCCCTAAAACCTCAAACCTATGAGCCACTCAAATTTTTTGGCTTTTATGCCGAAATTTAAGCTATCAGGTCTTAGACCTAGAATCTCTATAGCATTTAAAATTTACTCTGATTGACATTTATACCTCGCAGAGATGAAAGAAAATACAATCTTTACTAAGTTGTTTAAATTCCATTGTTTTTTTTCCAAGGATTTTTGTTTTGAATAAAGATCTTTTTTAATTTTTTTAGAAGAATCCTTTATGACCCTAGCATCCCCCCCTGTCCTCTGAACGGTTTCCCTAAACAGGAATCTATTTTAAAAAATTCCATTACTGGACGGTAATGCAATTCCCTTGGATAAAGTCCCTAAATTCAAGTTTTTTAATGAAAACACTCGAATTTCCCTCATTTATTTTTGTTCCAACTAATAATTTTAAAACTGGGTACTTTTTTTTTTTAGATGCAAAGGACCGGAATTTTCCCTCATTGTTTTACCGCCTTTCTGTTGGTATATTTGTTAACAAGTTGTTTGGCATGCTTTGTTATGCCCTTTCTTTATGTTTAGGCCTCCAAAAACTGGCCTGCAACTCAGATCAGAATTGGGCAAAAAACCAGGGGAGTCCCCCTCCCCCTTAAATCGTAACTGAGTTTTTCCCGCTCCTCAAACACCTGGATTCTCCCATCATCGTGGACATGCCCTCCATGAAAAGGACCATCGTTCATGCCCCTCTTACCCAGCTTTTTCGATTTTCTCCGCCCCTTCGCTCTGATGTTGAAATTGATAGAAAAAATCATGGAAATCTTTTTTATATCATTAAACCCCTTTAAAGCCGGAGCCTTAAACTCCGAACCAAATCCTCAGTTAAAACTTCCAAAATTATTTTTTAAATATTATTTGTAAAATAATAATTTTTAACATTTGCGAATAAAAATATTAACCTTAAAACCAGTACCAATAACTGTTACAAAATTGGTACAATTTTTATGTATTTTTTATTTTTTTTTAATTTTTTTTGTTTTTCCTTCTTTTTCAAACCAAACTATTACTTTGATATGTTAAAAAGAAATAATCTTCAAATAAAGAAATTAATAATATTTTTCACTTGTCCTTTGGCTTTTTCCCTGACTTGAAGTTTAAGTAAAATAGGTTTATAATTTTTAATTTTTTAATTCTTTTTTTAATTGTAGTTTTTTTTAATTTAAATTTTTTTAATTTTTTGGGTTTTTTATTTATTTTATTGTAAATTTTGATAGTGCTGATGATGTGCCCCCAGAAGAGCACGGAAAACGTTTCCAAAAATAAAAATATGAAAACCAATTTATGTTATTTTCTTTCCGTCTTTCCTTTTCCTTTAATATATTATTATATAATAATATATAATATTATATATGTTATTAATATATTAATCTATAAAATACGTATTAATATGTATATAATATATATATATATAATATAATATAATATTATATATATATATATTATTATTATAATTACATTTATTTTTGCCATTGAATAAATATTATAACTTAATTATATTAAGATTTACGGGCTATTCCGTAATAATTAGAAAACGACGAATCCTCTCTCTTTCTCCTCCTCTCTCCCTGTTTAAATTACTTCTCTCTCCCTCTCCTCCTCCTCCTCTCTTCTCTCTCTCTCTCTCTCTCCTCTTCTCTCTCTCGTCTCGTCTCTCTCTCTCTCTCTCTTCTTCTTGTTTTTATTTGAAGATAACTTTAGGAAAGATTATCAATTGTCACTACTGTTCCTATATAGAAATTTTAAAAACCAAATTTTTTTAATTGACTTTCCCATAAGAATTAGTAATCAGAATATTTTACCTGAATATTTTTCTTTGTTTTAAATTATTTTTAAATATATTTTACACATATACATTAATAAATACAAATTATATATATATATATTATTATTAATATGAATAGAATATATTACATATATATATATATTGAATATTCTTTTTCAGTCATAAATATTAGATATATAATGTAATATATATATTAATAAATATAATCATATATATATTATATTACATATATAATATATAATATATATATTTATTATATATTAAGATACAATTTTAATATCTATATTATAATAAATTATATACATATATAATATATATAAAAAATTTTATGGTGATTTGTTTAGGACAAGATCCAGAAATTATGTTTGCTTTGGTTCCGTTGCTCCACCAAAAACTTGCTTCTCCGTCGTCCGTGGTTTCCTTAATTTCAAATTTGGCAATTATCCAGAAATTCATGTTGGAAAACGTAATTTGTAATTGAAAAAATTAAAATAAATATTCATATTTTACTTAAACCTGCTTGAATAAATTACATTTTTGACTATAACTACGCTTAATCTTAGTTTTGAATTGGGAAAGCTCATTTTTAAATGATTTCAATTATAAATCATTTCCTACCTTATTCCTTTTCGCTCGATTGTAAATAAATATCTACCGCTTCAAAATTTCTAGGATGAGTGGAAATATATGAGGTGTACTAGTCACATTTAGGGTAAATTTATTTACGCAGTTCTTAAAAGGAGCGAAGTCTTCGGCTTATACAACTTATTAGCACTCCTGTTCACAATGATTATCTTTTTAACTACTAAACATCTAATTCAGTTTTATCGCTAATATAATGAACATATCCTCTCCTAAATAGTCACATACATCCTCACTCGAGTTGTTCTCAAGTCCTATCTTTTCTCTGTCCAGCTCAGACTCCACGTAACATGTATGCTAATTTTTAGATGTATTTGCCAATAAAATATTGAGCACCAATTCTTTTGACTTCTTGACATTCCGTCAAAACATTTTATTTAAGGAAACAGCGCTGGTCTTTTTAACTTCTTTCATTACAAAAGAAGTTAGCAGATATTTTTAATTTCTTTGATTCGGTTACAAACTGTTACCTAAAAGTTACCGAAGTTCAAATCTTCGAATTGCTACAATATTCCAGAAAAATTTGGTAAAATTTCAATTGAAAAGTTTTAAATTTATGTGGTAAATTATTTGTCTAGTAGATATTGCTTTATTGAGCAATTTAAAAGGTGAAATTGAATCAATAAATTACTCCTAATTTTGCCAGGAGTTTCAAAACAGTCATTTACATTTTCAGTTTTTAAATATGAGCGATATCCTAACCTGTTGGCAAGGTTGTACACTCAACCAAATTATCTTTAAATTTTATCGATTGAATTCTAATTTTTAAAGTTCAGTAGATGAAGAAAATTTACTTAAATCAATACCGATATATACCACACTATTTTTACATTTCAAAAATACTTTTAGAATGAGGCAGTCTAACTTTAATCTCCATTAAAAACATGTTAGAATGAATTCAAACCATAAATCATGATGTTTACCAGTCTTAGACTAAATTACTACTGCTATGATTATGAGTTTTATTTCCGTTGTAAATACTTACACAAAAAAACGGCCAAATTTCGGATTTTTTTTTTTTGAAATCACCTAGTTATAATCTAACCATGGGTAACCATTAAGATGACCAAGTCGGGGTTTCTCGAGCCTACCGGGCCTTGCGAACGCCTAAGACAGGAAATAACAATTCTTCTTCTTAAATAGAAGAGATATAAATACTAAAATTGAAATCTTCGCTCTCGTCAGTACATAATAAGCTGAAATGGAAGGTAATGAGACGTACGCGCGTGTGCAGCTCTAATAAGTAGATTATTTGTACTAAATTATTTAAGAGTGTTATATAATATTGATTTAAATCATTTTTGTTTTAGTGTTCATCGATGAAATTGAGCTTGCTGAATGATAGTTTAAACAAATTTTGTATGGTATTGATTTTCTTAGTTTTACATTGTTAAATTTCGGGAGGACTGGCGTATATATAATATATATTTATTTATTATTATTAATAACATTTATCATATATATTACTATTATAATGTATATATTAATATATTAATACTAAAATTAGAATGTGTACTATGTAAATTATATTATACATATTTTATTAAATATATTCAGTTTAAATATATTATACTTTATTTTATAAAAAGTAATAAAAAATTATATATATATTATTATCTACAAATTATATTACTAGTATATAATTATGGTATATATTATTCTTCTATAAATAGAAGATGATATAAATACTAAAATATGACGTTTAAGCAAATTAATATATATAATATATATTTCGGTAATTTAATTTATATTATCTTATTATACTGGCCTACTTCTATAGGCCAAAGTTTTACTTATTTGCCATACACGGAATGTGGAGGGTCGAGGTATATAAAAAAAAAATTTTCTTCACAGCAGGTAGCATCTATGATAAATAAATAGAGTGTTCTAGGTTTGTTTCTCAGATCTCGTAGCTTCTCGTCCCGTGTGGTCCTTTTTTTTGAAGTTCTTATATTTTATTAAATCTATTGCGGCCCACGATAGGTTTTGATCATAGCTATTCATACTTTAAGTATTCTCATATTTCTAGTTTGTGGTCAATATCATGTATTATTAGCATGGAACCCGTCTCATCTGGGCGTCAAAAGTTGCATATGTTGATGGCTAATAGGCTTTTTGAATAGTATACAACTTAGGTGCACGTTATATGCTGCTTTATTAAGGTGGGTTAGTATTTAAGCGTTTTTAATAACCTTTTGTATACGCTAACGTTTGTGAGATGGTAGTGCATACTGCAACAGTGGATCAGGAGTGTTTTAAATGATTTCCTTTTACATTGATTATTTCAAGCGTTTTAATATATTTTTTAGGTTATTGTTAAAATTATATTCTAACGGATATGAATGTGAGAATGGTGTCAGTTTAGTATCAGTATCTCACTTGCAAAACTATGTAAAAGTTTAGCGAAATCACTGCGACTAGAAAGCACAAAAAAAGAAGAGCAGTTATGTGACAAAAAGAAAAAGATTTTGAGATTGTACTAGATTGTATCGGTTTGATATATGTATACTGCAAATGCATGTATATGATCAAACAGAGAAGATGAAAGTTTTTACATATGCAGTGACAAAAAGGACATGTTGGTTGCAGTTCGGCCTAAAGAAAAGAAGGTAACGCAAGCAGAAGCCGAGTTGTCGGGTTCCATGATTAAAGAAGAGAAAAATACACTTCGACGACTACAGATTCAGGAAGTGAGTTTTTTAATTCATTATAATAACTGTATTTTTGAATTTGATATAATACTGTCAGTCCATATATGTTTTTTTATTTCTACATATTAATTTTATAACACGCTTTAGGTCTATCATTGAATATCGAATAGTATGTCGTTTGGAAAATGTAAATTTTTTGGAATGTAATTATTCTGTTATTCCTCATACAGAGGATAGCGAAACTTAGACTATCAGATGAAAATAGCAGATAATGTTTTCAAGTCTCTAGCAATTCAGGTTACGTCAGATATATGGACGAATATGATGAATAGAAAGTGATTTGTCGCTTCATGAGATACTAACGTTTCATTCAAACGAGTTAGAAACAGAAATTATTGATCGCTAGAACTCTCATGAGCACATAGATAAATATAAAGTTAAGGATATAGATGCTTCTCATATAATTGACAGCTTGCGTGAGGAGCACTAAATTTAAATATCAGAGGGAATGATGTCATACGCATGTCTTAAAAGGTGTAAAAAATTTCGTAGGAACCCATTAAGCGTTAGGGACTAATTTAAATGATTCAAATTAACTATGTAGTTTTCACTGGGGGTTGTTAAACATGCACCTGATGCTTATCTAACGGAAAAAAAAAGTGCAGTTTGATGACTCCCAATGATAGCAACAGCTTTCAACGTAGAATGGAACTTCATAAGAGTTCCTGAAACATTTACGAGGAAAAGGTAAGGTAAAGCTGAATATAGTATATTAATGTAATGGTTACTACTGGACAATGTTCAATGCTTTTGTTGTTTTTGATACAACTACCATTAATACAGGGAGGCTAAACGGCACATACCTTCTCGAACAAAAACTAAACTGTGATTATTCATGTTTTTGGGCTTGTCGACAATCCATTTGAAATTGTTTTGAAGGAGTTTTCTGTAAAGTACACTTTCACAACCACTAAAGGGCAGAGATCACCTTATTTAAAATTCAAAGATTTGGACAATATTAATGAGCCAATATTTGACATGGGAGGCAATATAAAAGAACAATAATTAAAGAGATGACAAATGAGATTTTATAGTATGTCCAAAATAAAATTAAAGAGGATCACATCGGTGTAGAATTATGAAGGAACTATTCATGTGAAACTGGCATAACTAACTTTTCTAAGGAAAGTCAATCCATTGCGGAAATCATTTCGGCAAGTAGTTGAGTCATAATTACTATTATTTGGAGATGTTGGGGTGAATATAAATAGAATAATTTGGCAATACAATTTTTCAATAGAAATCATTTTATATTAATGCATCCATTAACTAAGTTGTATAAATGCTCGTAATGACTATAATACTGATATGTTCTTATATAATAAGAGATTATATGTGAAAGCATGTTTAGTCCTTTTAATATTTCTTAACATGATTAACAAATTACGCAAGATGAAAGAGTTCTTTCAATTATAAGTGCGCTAAAACTAATGTATAATATTATAAAAATACTTTTATGAATACAGAAAAGATAGGAAAGAATACGATGACTTGCTAGAAGGTATCAATATATTATAAAATTATTAGTTCTCACATTATATATGGTAATATTCAATGTGGGGAATGTGCAGCCTTTTGATACATTGATGGTGAAAGCATAACGACTGAATATAGAAGAAAAGATGCAACAGAATATTAAATAAGAGACGCTAGACGTCCACGCACATCATGATTAACTTTCAATACATGCATCGGATATTCGACTCTAAGGTCGAAAGGAAAAAGATTAAATCTAGATTTATAAATACAAAGATGATTTGTGATTATTTTTGTTAAATAAATTTCTTAGAATTTACTTAGATTCAATCAGGTGCAAGAATATTAATGTAATACAGAGTTTTGATTTTGACTACTAAATATAATATCTTAACAATCTGGATCCCAATAAGATTGGGGTGAAAACACCACAGAAAAAATTTACCATAAGAAGAAGATTTGTAGATATCCTCATAGGTGTTCAGCCGACCAGCAGGAGATGAGAAATATCGAAAGAAACATTATTAATTCAAATTTACATAAAAGTTATCTTTAAATTAATGGATTCAATTTCAATAAGTATAAGGAAAAATACGTGTATTTCAAAGGAAACATAACTATATATGGAAAAGCTGGAGTTTAAATAATAGATATATTTCTTAAAATATTTTTGGTTTTTTTTATCGGAGAAATTGGTTTTTATGCGATCTGATCTTTTTCTGTTAAGTAGAATAACTCATTCTCTTTTTATTTAAGGTCTGCTACGTCCCAAGCACTGAACCTAACATACACGTGATGTACTTGAAAAGAAAAAAATGAATAGGCTTATAGTTTCTTATTCTCCGATTATATTGTAGGTTTACGAATGCACATTCAATTACTATTGTATAAAATTATGAACATTTTTTACTTTGATAGTCTTTTTTTTGATATGTTTAAAGCATTGATTAGAAATTGATATCAATTAAGAGTTTGAAAGTTTAATCATGTTTTAACTTTAAACCTTCGATATAGTATTATTTAATACTATATAGATAATTTCTAACAGATAATAAATATAAAAATTAATTCACTTCCACAAATAATGAGTGTTATCGTCAAAATTTGAAAGTTTATAATATATTTATATAATATATATATAATTAGTAATATATATATATTATAATATTAATATTAATATATAATATTATATAATAGATAATATATATAATATATTAATATATATAGGTAATATATATATATTATATATATATTTATATAATTAATCGATAATAATATTAAAGATGTAAAATAACTGATTAAACGCAAGTTAAATTTAATAAAATAAAAATATACATACCTGAGTAATGTCGTTTCAGTATTAACCAATAGTATATAGGATTAGATTACCCGGACCTACGAATGCGAAGCTCGGGATCTATATCCACTGGTAGTGAAAGATCACACAAGTGAGTTATTTAATCTATATATTATATATATAATATATATATATTGATATATTATATATATTATTCTTAATTTCATATTAATAATTAATATTAATATATATATATATATATATATATATATTTACTACTACATGATATATTATAATATTACTAAATATTATAGTTTAATATATATTATATATTATATATATATTATAGTTAAATTAATATCTATATATAATATACATATATATATTTAATATATATATATTATATATAATATATAATATAGTTATATTATATATATTATATATAATCCGTAACTCTGGAGTCTATATCTTTAATAAACATAACTGACTATACCTGGTCTATGACCGATTACTAAGGTCGATATGTTAAAAACTTAAATTACTCATCTATACCTAGAACTGCTCCATGGAAATATTCTTCCATACATCGACACATTTTTGTTCGAATTTTATTAAATTAAGCATTCGACTCGACACTTTAGAATAATTCGTTAATTGCAACAATACTACAAGTACAGTTTATTATATTTATTAATAGCCTACAAGTTATTTGATTATGATTTTATTTAAAATATATATTTCCATAGGAAATCTAATTGAGGTTATAATGAATAAAATTATACCCTTATCTAACTAGATACTATTACATGCCACACATTGTATTTTATCCGAATAAAAATACTGATTTTAAATTCTTATATTAATTACTATACAAATGCATAATCTTTTCAAGTCATCATAACTAAGTTTCATATTATTGGATTATAGATATATTAAAAATAATTATTAAGAACTTTAATATTTCTTTCAAAAATCTATGATCCATATCTCTTAATATTTGCACGCATTAATGTTAAAACTTAAAGATTACAAGAGCTATCTTCTCACGTAAAGTATTAATAAATCTTCAATTGATAGAAATATAATAATCTTTAAAGTTACCAGATTATGTGTCTTCAAATATGTTATACTATAATTATTGGATATATAAATAGTTAAGTATACTCTTTTATAAATGCAACTGTTGGGGAAATAATGTTCCTTATATATAAATTTTTAAGTGTTTATACACTCAGAAAAGTGGTGAAGTCTTGAATACTTCAAGATGATATATCACTATAAACGAAAAACATCTACTTAGACTCCAGAGCATAATTATTTGTCACACACTTTAATTTAGCTGCTCTAAATCAGCTTTATTTAAATTTCGTAGTAATTGGTAAGCATTTAATGTATTTTCTACTACTCACTAGTCACTACATCATACGTTCCAGTTTCAAAATACTAATTCTTTACGTAATGTCGTCATACTGTTTTCAATCTTTCCTAATTATAATTGTAGTTTTAGTTCACTCACAGCTTGTTTTTATAAGAATTATGTCTGCATTTTCTTGATAGAATTTTATTATTAAAGAAACAATCTCTTATCGTGTTGGCATTAATGGCGATAAGAGAGTATGAAGAACCAAAATATATACCATTAAAAGTAGGATCAGCTCCAATAGGTCTTTGGTCAATATCTTTTCAATACCTTGCTTGACTCTCTTTAGTGATATCAGACATTTATCTAATCGTTGTATTGCATTTTTCATTTTAAGAGTTATTTTTCAAGAGCACTCTAAACATGGCTCTTCTTAACTGTATTTCCAAAAACTCTGATTGATTGACAGTTTCGGAATAATTGTGTTTATAAAGATTTAAGAGTTACATTTGTTTAACTAGTTTTTGAATTATGTTAAATGTAGCGTATTATATTACACATAATATATGGTTAATCTTTATCAGGAGATTGTGTGTAAAAAGGTTGGAGATATCACGTTAGAGAATATAATTTTTATCTACGATAATAATCTCCGCGTCAAACGATTCTGGAAATATCTATTATTTAGGAAAATATACCTACACTCCTTTATGGATTCACCTATCTTATTATTATTTAGGTGACTAATTAATGATAACTTCATAATTATCGACATATAATAACTCGATCCACCCTAATACAGGATTGAAATTTATTAAAATATTTATTTGATGGACACTATAGGGATTAGGTAATGAAGCTGATCAATACTACCTTCAGTTGGAAAGCAATTATTAGATTATATTGTACCGCCTCGATATTCATTAATTTGTATATATATCAAATAATTATCTGGATTAATTATATACTCACTAAAAATAAATGCTTGGGATAGCTCTTGGATATGATATATTGAGATCACAAATATTTGTCATTTATTTATAAATTATAATTCTTAGCGGCATTTCGCTGTCTTGACAATCTTCGATTAGTAATTATTTCTCAGGTTCAGAATGTATTTGGGCTGTATATATATATACCAATAATAACTATTAAAGATCAGTTCGTGTATTTTAGGTAACTCCTTTTGCATCATGTACTAAATTTCGGGCCGAATATTGAGCTTTTATAACATTATAAGAGAGAGAGAGAGTGCATGAGTGTGTGTTTTTACAGATATTTAAATATGAATAAATATAGACAAAAAATTATTAATATGAAACAAATACAAATTTATAATTTAAAATTAATATTGTGATCTCCAGTAGTGATCAATGTAAAATCTATGGTCATTTATGTCAAAGATCCATATTAAGTAGTGACTTTTGACATTTTTCAATTAATGATTTATATTAAAAAATAGAATTCATTTCATGATGTAACGTGAGAATTAATATAATGGACCATAAGACATGGTAGCTGGTATTTGGAAGAGTGGCTTATTTTAGTAAAATTTTCATGTTTTTTATGTTCACAGTGTTTGAAAAATGTATTGCACTGATCTATGAAATAGACGAC
Source organism: Trachelipus rathkii (assembly GCA_015478945.1). Classification (NCBI taxonomy): domain Eukaryota; kingdom Metazoa; phylum Arthropoda; class Malacostraca; order Isopoda; family Trachelipodidae; genus Trachelipus; species Trachelipus rathkii. Next base: position 16,970 of record JABUQX010000883.1, read on the forward strand.
AGATAACTTTAAAATCTAAATTGAACAAAACCCATTGGATGTAACACGTTCATGTTAGAAAATCTCATTTTCATACTCATATTCCATCAAACCTGGTTAATACGTGGTTCTATAACATAGTAATAACACAGAATCTTATATATCCTTAAAAGATATGGGTTGTATTTGATTGATATCAAAAAGTTCTCCTATCTTATTCTACATATAAGCTGCTTGTAAATGGCATTTACAGTAAAAATGTTGATTCTGATTTTCAGTGGAATGTTATTCCATATTATACTTGAATGCCATTTTAGACTCATATCCATTACTAATAAAACATATGACTCATTATAACATAAATGTCAAGTCGCTCACTCAAAATATACATATCATCTGGTAGACACTTTTCCATTTTTTAATAGCATTCTATATTAAATTCATAAATATCTTTGAAGTAATAAGTATGCAAGATAAAAGCTAAAAAGCTTATCAGTGGAATAATATTACAAACTCGTTTGAAGCCTATTAGCGTAATCATTATGATAGTTTATGACTTTCTAAGTCATTATAGAGATTTAATTCTTTGTGTGGAAGCTACTTTCTTGAGATCTGGCGATTTTACAGCCTCAATTTATTTTTCTTACATGATATCTAGTAATAATCGTATAACAATATGGTCGTTGAGGCATTAAAAGAAGAAAGAAATACATGAAAATTTAGCTCCTGATCTCTTTAATATATGTATTAGAGATTGATATATCATCTTAAGTGTGAATAAGTGAAGCTGAATAGGTTATCCATTAATTTCACTACTTTAATGTTAGATTGATTATTCTATATAGAAATTGTTGGCATCTTAAAATCGTCATAACTAGAAAAGAAAGTGAGAGTTAAGTATAATAGGATAAGCTACTTTTTGGCCATTTTCTTCTGACGATTCGTGTGATCTTTTGTATAAACTAAATTTATTATATCTAGTAAAATGGCTACATACGGAATTAACATCAAGAAAATAAACAAATAATTAAAGATTGATTGCTCTCTTTGGAACCAGATGAAAGATCAATGATATTACCTTATTGCGATGGATAAAACGAGTATAGGAAAATAAGTATCTGTTAAAATGAAATTTGAAAAAATCTAGCAATTACAAATTATCCATTCAGCTCACACTCATTTATAGATTTACGTAGAATCAATATTATAGAAAAATAGGAGCCACATTTATATTATTGAAGCTGCAACTTTTTGCAACGGGCTGCTTGAGGAGTAAAAGGCTTACTCGGCCGAGAAAATAGGAGAACTTGCACTAATCTAGTCCTGTAATTTAATAACTTAAAAGCTTTATTTTCAAGATGATAGTTTAGTTTTATATTATGTTGAACTACTGATAACCTCTGTGCATATTTTTCATATTATAATCTCTCTCTAATATGTGAATGGGTTTGCTATAGGTAAGAAATAGTTATCTCTAACTTATCTCTTTTTGTATTTACTTACTTAGTAATATACAACTGGTAAAATATGCAACAGTGTTCTTATGGGCATACGAGGTTCCTTTCGAGCTCGGGAATTTTTCGCACTTATTCTGTATGCTGCTCGTTTACACTTAGAAGACATAATGTAAACTTCGGTTCTTATTTCGCTCATATACAGCAAGACTTCAAGCTATATTGTGAGTATATTACGGATGTAGTACACGATCTGTCATTAAATTTGGTATACCTCGATTTTTTACTCACTTCTTGTCAAGAGGGTTCTATCATATTATTCGGGATTACTAAGTTAATATATGGAGGGACTACCGTATAATTTAACTACTTTATACCATTATTATTCTTCACTTACCATATATTATATTATGGAATTCAAAATATATTATAATAAATGATAATTATTATATATGTAATAGCTTTCTTTTGCTTATGGCGATAGATAATCATATATCTTATCGATATAATTTATTAATGTTATTCATTATGGAGGCATACGGTATAGTTTATACATATTATTATATGAATAGTGTGCAGTGCGGGGTAAAAAAAAATCTCGTGAGGCCATGAGTGGGGCAAGATAATAATAAAAAACTAATCCCTCGCTCCCCACATATTTCTCTGAATTATTTTTTGAACTTTAGTTATCTGATGAGCTATTCATTTTTGTGCATAAGCCTCTGGTGTTATGTATAGGGAGGACGGTCCTAGAAAGAGACAACAAATGGAGTGGCTACTCACAATAGATAGTAATTGATGTATCGGATCAAGAGATTGGGTTCGCAACCCCAGTTGGCCAAAAAAATGATCGCTTGCACAACACCTATTCTTTTATTATAATGGAGTTTTTTAATCAATCTTTCTGGGGCACGTCAAACCAATTTGATTTGTTTTATCAATTCAACTTCATTCACTAAACTAAAATCTTTTGATATTTTTGGTATTTTGCATTTTCCTAATATTCTTGGTATTTGAGACAGGTTGGGATCATAGTATTTCATGATAATTTTTTTTTTTTGACATTACTACTTAAATTAAAAATTTATTTAATTACAAAATTAAAACTTTTGTTTTAGTTAATCCGTCCGATTCAATTTGTTCCATAAAGGTAGGGTCGAAAAATAAAAACAGTTGTTTTTTTTGAAACGGGATGTGCTTTAATTTTGCTATCTAAACCATGGGAAAAGTGAGGTGTCTGTATAAGCCTTGTGAAATGTTAAGGTTCTCTGAGGATTGACCCGTTGTATTATATGCATAGTTAACGCGCTTAACAGTGATTATAAAGTTACGTCTTATTAACGTGGGCGCCACAGATAGTTTCATCGATCACACGCTTAGCATTTGGTGAAGATATAAGGGAACCTTGTAGACTAAAAGTGCGAGGAAGCTAGTATGAAGCAGAGGCTAGAATACAGAGAGGGAGGGGTAATGTGTCTAGTAAAGTAATCATTTACCGAGTGTTCAGGCTGACATATTATTAGGGGGTTGGATAGGTTGAAATTAAACGTTTCTTTTTTTCTCTTTCAAGCTCTCTAAAGTAAAATGGAGGTGAGATAGAAGGCACAGGTAAACTAGTGAATGTACATTGAGCCACTTATGTAGGTTGTAAAGACAGGGCTTTAAGTATGTCAATTAGAATAGTAGTTGTTTGGTATAGAGATAAGCTCGTGACAGATGTTTTGGCAAGGGGTAAGTCTTTGAGTAAAGCTTCGTCTTCTGAAACTTAACTTGCGAACAGTAATAGATCTAAGAGATGACTTAGATCTTCATACTAATAATGATTAATCACGAAATAACGCCTTCAATTTGAAAGTACAATCTATAAAGATTGAGCGAAACGTGGATTGGAAAGTAGACTGAATGACTTAACGATTGGCTTAACTTAGACTAAACTATGTAGCGCTATGAAAAACTAGGGGATCCTGAAGATAAAACACATAGTCATATAAGCTATAATATCTAGTATAGAAAAACGGAGCTAGGGAGAGTCGAGTGAAAAATGATATAGAAGTACAATAAGATCAACTACAAGTAAAAACAGACTAGTAAGCATCTGAAAGTAGTTTTGGAAAGTCCAGACTGGAGATATAATGGCAATAGTAAGATATATTGGAACTAAGCTAGCTGAGTAATCTAGGAAAGTGGCTCTGGAACGTACTGTAGATGATCGATACAGTCAAGAAGCACTCAGAATTACTTAAATTTATAGATAAAGTATTCATAATATAAGTTAGGAAAAGTAGCTTGGAATGTTACTGAATGATGATAACGAGTTTATGAGACAAAGAGGGCGTAGGGAGAAAAATCTACATGAAATGTACTAAGGTAGAAGAAATACGCACTAACGAACAAAATACCGAGGGTATGGTGAAAAACACTCAGGAAAGATAAGAAGATGAACGAGATGCAAGGGTAAAAGAACAGGAGAGACTGTGTAAGAGCACAACTGTCAAACATGAATGTAAGTCTTATTTTATGATGATATACCGCCACGAATGTACCTCAATTATTGATTTTGATTTAACAGCATAATATATTCCATTTGTCACAAACTCGAAAGGGTCGGTAAAGTAACAAAAAAAATTCTGTTTGTTGGTTAATTTGTGGTATCTATTATAAGACCAATAATTAAAAAAAAAACAACCATACTCAAATAAATAGTTTTTAATAATATAATATCGATATTATCTCATATCTCTTCACACTATGAGGGTTACAGATCCTCTAGTAACAATTGTATATCGCCACAATTCTTGGGAATAAAAGCTAATTCTTATTACACTCCGATGTCAAGATGTTATGAGGAGGAATAAAACAATATATGGATTAATAAAATTTAAAGTTATATAAAATCACAATGAATATTTGATACATGTCTTTGATAGATTTATATATGATTAAACATATATACCAACTATGACATAACATGCAAGTAATATTACGCGGAAACATTGACAAATGAATTTCGAATATACTAACACGACGGTAATGGGTTTCATAGATTATATTGTACCACTATTATCCATCATCGGACTGGGGCTAAGGTTTCATTATAATCAATTCTGTTCTCTTCGATAGACGGATGACTAACTGCTGGCACATAGCGTAACAGAGATAATTCGGGCCTAAATATCCAGTCCAAACAATATCCGGAACGACCGAATCATATAATTGACTTATATTACTGAGAATTTCGCACAGGGTGTTTCTTTTTGTCCTGTAAGCTGTCATATCAGACACATGCATTCAATGTTATGCATCTGGGATAGGATAGCGTCTCACCCCGCTCTCACTTTTACATTGACAATATTTCGGTGTAAGCCTAGGTCTTTCAGTCCGGACTGAGTAGATATAATTTTCTTACGCGTGAAAAGGATATGTTAAAGTATGATCTAGAACATACTTTATACCTAATTACTTAAGTCAGCATTTCGTCAGTGGAGAAGTAAGGAGAAAACTAGTACTAGTGAGTCCTTGGTATCAATAGTATAGGTTAGTGGAATGTCGTCTGATACATGCCAGATAATCGGGCAAGATCATCGCAAGCGACGCGCGAAAATCACTTCTATGTTCTTGCAGAAATGGCCGCAAGAGCGCGCCGACGCACTCTTTGGCCTCCGATCAATGCGAGCTGATCGATTGTTGTAGCAGAAGAGTCAAAGCATCACAGGAAGGAGGGCATGGTGTACTCGTTATTTTTGTGGGGCTCATGGAACTCACTCCACTATGGACGGCTTTTATCTCAGTTCTCGTCACTCACAGCACTCAGGAAACGGTCTGAGAATAGTATATTGTGTGGGAGATAGTCAGCAGGCGGATTGCGCATCCGGGCCTGTCTTACCACATAATAGTAATATAACACTCAAGAACCAATGAAGAATATAAATGTGTAGATAGGCGGTCAAGAGTGATAATGGATTTTACCCACCATTTCTGTGGCAATCATTAGTGATAGGGTTCATTGGCGTACAAGCACTTGTTCCTGTCAACTACGCCATGAATTTCTTTGATTGATATTAATGTTCGAAAATAGTCTGCGTCACAAGACGTATATCTCACACACGATCGGTGGCCTTCTCTGATTTTGGTATCTCTGTCGCAAATATCTATATGCCACACGAGCGGATAAGAACTTGTGCCCATATTACGACAGCAGGAGGCTTAAAGTGGGATCAATTTCTGGTGAAACTTCTGGCATATATGAGATTAGAAATCCGAGGCCAAAAATAAGATTGTTATTCATACGATTTCTTAGAGGATTGAAACTTTGGGCGCTAAGTGTGATGGTTCATCCAGATCCCTGTTACTGATATTTCGTAGCCTCTGCCAAACTGTCTTGATTTTTGCATAGCTCTCTGGTGATGGTCGTACATGAGATGCTCGCTCAGTAACTATCATGGGATTACACCATGATCCAAAAGTCGTAGAACCGCCGTATTAGGGAAATAGGTTGAGGAACGTTTTATGCTAGTCTACTATATGAGACAAGCTATAGATTTATTTTGTCTATAACTTGTTCTATCATAGCTTGGTTCCCTCCACCGACATTAAAGATGTCAGAGTATTATAGGGCCAGCAAAGCGAAAGAATGACATCTTGCGACACCACTCATTATGGATTGGATGGTCACGCTTCCGTCTGTCTCCTCATTGTACTGGTCATCTATATGCCAAGTTACGAGTGAAATGCCTTGGGAAGTAGCGTGCAGCAACCATTTACTGAGAGGTGAGGAATACAGATCTCCTAAAAGGCTCATATTTCACTTAACTAACGACCTATTTAATCTATTAGAGTTTTCAAACAAGTGTTTTTATTACCATATCTGACTCTAAATGGAAGTTTATTTATAGAAGCCATGATGCCATTCATCCACATCCGACATCCCGCCCACTGACACAGGTCTTGTATGCATTTACAATCTGATGTTATTTGAATATACGACCTAAATCGCAATCCTCCAAGCATGTTACTACCAAAGCTCAATTTTCTAAGTAGAACTAGCTACTAAGGTTACACTACGTATCGCTTTGATCACCATACTTTTTCCTAATGCAAACCCGAAAATTGATCAAATAATTCGTTTTCAAGAAAGATGTGGTTGCTATACTCTTTTAAGATAGAATCCAACAGACATTCCACAGGTACAAGTGTTCGGGTGCAGAGTACATACTCGTTCACATTAAGGAGTCTGTCCTTGTCAGGTATTCACCACCTGTGTCGAACATAAATATTGGGATTCTCGATAGATTGGCGGACGAAAAACGGGATGCGTATCATAACAGTTTGCCAACATGTGTACGAGACGAGATATATACATGGAATACAGCATTACCTTACGATTAATTACTATATTTGTAGTATATAGCTACATGGTAAATAGCTCCACTCCAAAGAAGAAATTTTTACGTTTTTTTTGATTCTTTACATAGGTTTATAACTTTATTTTTACCTATATAAAGTGGCGATGCATTACATTGATACATCTATTGATATACATATTCGGTTATATATGTATCTTATATACCGATAATATAGCGAATGTGCACTATTACCTGGTATATATCACCTGATAACTTATTATTCTAGCCGAATTATTCGGCTATTTTACGGCTTTTTTCACTATTTCAGGCTTTATATTATATAATATACGCTCTTTCATATAATTATATAATATTAATAATATATATATTATATATTTATTAAATATATATAATAAATATAATATATATATAATTATATATAATATATATATTATTAATATTAGTTATTATAATTATATATATATATATATATTATACTATATTTATATATACATTATAAAAAATATAACTAATATAATACTTATTAGAAATGAACAATCCATTACAGGCCGAATTATCAGCTATAATATACCACTATTCTACCACAACTATGTATATTATTTACATACCTATTTTTCTGTAATGCTCTAGCCCAAGACGTAATGATTACATTACTATATATATAGTATGGCTGTCAAGACTAGGAGGGCGAAAATATTGCATTATACTTGTTGCTTTACTATATATATATATAATACCTATATAGACTTTCTTTTAATAATAGAAATTAAAAGAAAAACTACATACAACTGATACATGTTATAATTTTTATTATTAAATATTTAATTATTAGAATAAGATTCGTTACAGCTCTTTGTCTTATTCACAGACATTTTTGAAGAAATTTTGCTGGTTTCAAGGTATTTTTGGATATTAAATATGTTTTAATTGTTATATACTTCAGTTAATTTAACGCTTGAATGAAGTGAGGTAGTCGGATCTGTTTAATGCTCTATTTATTATGCGTCCTTCATAAGATTGTCGGAGGCGCAGATAACGGGGCACAACTCCTGTAATATCATGATCATGGAGTATTGACGTTATTTTATATAGGGGCTTTACTTATAGCATAAACTAAGAGATTTGTACTTATACTATATATATTATTTAATTATATTAATTATATTTATATTATATATATCTTATATATTATTAGTTAATATTAAAAGCTATATTAATTAATTATAATATTATTATTATTAATATATTTATGTAATTCATTAGTCGGGTGTTAATATTCCTAGTGATTTTTTTTTTTCATGGGGGAGTTGTCCTAGATACAAAATATCGTTATTATCTATATTATATATTTAATATTTATTATATTTATTATTATATTATTATTTATTATAATTATAATTATATATTTATTAATATTATTATATATTATATTTAATTATATATTAATTATTCTTATATTAATTAATTATATTAATAATATAATTCTTTAATATGATATTATTATTAATTTTATTAATATATTTATAATATATTATTTAAATATTATTATATTATATTATTTTATTACTTATTATTATGATTATTATTATAATTTAATATATTAGTATATATTCTATTATTATTATATTTAATTATTATATTACTTTTTATTTAATATTCATTAGTTAATCGGTTTTTGATTTAATTATTAGAGTGAGATATAGGTATGTACGCTTGACAGATAGTATCTTGAGGTCATGATATGGAGACGTCAGACAACAACGTACGGCGGATTTTAGGTACTTGTATGCTAAAAACTAAATATGCTGGCTTAGATCTCTCTTGATCGGGTGTAACTAGTAGGTGGAATACTCGCGACAGAGGCGCAGAAGCACGGAATGCATAATTGTCGAAGACTAGGGCAACAGATACTTCTCAGCATCGTTTCTCTTATGCTTCTTTTGATTTATCGCATGATAGTACATACGATATATGTGTTAAAGGATAAATTGTTATCCAGTATATTGCTATAATATAACTCATTCTTGACTATATGTAAGCGAATTTTTAATTATAAGGAGTCTATGTGTATTGAACAGTCTTTGATTGTTGTAAAGAGTTTATTTTTTTCTACTGAAGACAATGATAATTGCCACGGGTAGGATATTATGACCTGATAGTAATTAATAAATTGCTAACACAGGAAAAAATTACTCTAATGTGTAAATAATTCGTGACTATAGATACGAAAACAACTAGAAATAAACTTAGTTCGAATAATATAATCTATATAGACATAAAGTTATTTATAGTGAATGAACTGTGAAGATATAAGTAGAATATACCATAATTAATTCATAAACTTCACTATATAAATTTACATATTGCTGATTTATATCTAAAAATTCTCAAATTTTGGTCACATTCAATAAGTACGAAACGTAAATCTTTACAGTTGTATAAATATTAAAGCATCTTTTAATCCTATCTATCATTATGGTTCACAATTCTAGACGCCATGATTCTCAGAGATAATGAAAAACTAATATTTGCATATGAAGTATATTTTATCTAGTCTCTCATTTGAGATGTTTAAGAGGATAATCTTCTACACTTTAAGTGCCATAGTATCATAAAATATGAATTACCAAAGATTCGAGTGATAGTGTGCTGAAATAATCGATGTGATAGACAGATTAAATTATGTACTGTGGGTCGTATTAGCTCAAGAGAATTTGATTCCTGGGTTTTTATGGAAATACTCTAGTGGGTACATGTTTGTTAATATATCTCTTCTCTCGTATCATCTTTTTTAATGCCATATTTTACAGGCTAATTATTAAATTTTATCCTTTCTTTCTTCTACGGAGCGCATTCATGAAGATTGAACATTTGTACTTTTAAGCTCTTTTCATATATATACATACTATGCTTGGAAGATATACATCATATATGTGTGATTATTTTCTCTCGATAAGGGCTTCAAGGTTTGATTATTATAAACTAGATGTCACGTTTCTTATATACTAATCTAGAAATAGTGTCAACAAATCAATTATATCGGCTGCTAGTCCGCATACGTTCTGAAAGATGTGTAAATGATAAACTATTTAAATAATCTCTGTATATCTATTAAGCGAAAAAGACGGAAACAGACAAAGAATGCTCTATTACGGCAATATTGTCTTTGGAACTAGGATAAGTTATTTCTCTGACACTGATCTCGGAGACCAAACTTCGACTATTTTATTTGTCTATTGGATTTTTCTGAGGCTTTGCTATTAAGTATTCTAGAGAGTTTAGTGGTACAAATAGTCACGTTCTATCAAACCTATAGTGAGATAGTAAACCAGATTCTCTCCTGCTCCTTTCGGACAAGCGGAGTATTTCAGCTCACGACTTCTTTCTTTATGAATTCTTCGCCTCAGTCACTTCACTTGGTACAGTGTGATCAAGGATAGGACATCCTGGACTCTAACTCAAATGGGCTTACCATAAATACCGACAGAAGATTGGGATTGTTTATGGGAATAATAGTTCACGAGAAGCCTTGAATGTTTTTTACTATTTGTTTCTTATGAGATACATAGTTTATATTGATTGGCTCATTTAAGTACAGTACATATATACACTAAGACTTGAGAGGAGTATAGATATTGATATATACACAAATATTGATCATTATCAAATAATTGTAGAGACTTCTAGATAGCGCGTGTAATAGGACAGTATAAATTAAGCAATGCAGTAAAACAGCAAACGATACAGGAGGGAGTTAGCTTGCTGTTGATGAGAGAGTTACATCTTATCTTTCGGGTCTATAGTTACTCAATGTCTAATAATTTAGACTTTAGAACCCCTTTGCTAGTCTCATCTCATGCGCATTTGCTGCTGCAGCTGGGATAGTAGGCGCTAAAGAAGGAACCATGGGAAAACGTTGTATGGCTGCTAGGGAAATGTATGACTTGTAGGTGACATCAATATCATTAACGAACCATGGTTGACAGGGGAAAAATTTATTCTCCACCACTCCATCACTTTAAATAGTACTGTTATAGGTTATTTTGGTGTTCATAATGACCTAGCATGTTCTAGAGCCTTACTTCATGTATATGTACTGTTCTCAATGTTTTAAATATATTAGCAGATCTATGTCCGATTTTTTGGTCTAACAGTGCATTTTAGTATGAGGAACTGAAACTCGACAGAATACAGCAGAAAATCTTCTCTTGTCCGTGGAGAGTGTATCATATCAACGTAACGCACACAATTTTTGGTGTTTTTTGGGAATCTTTAAGCGGCCCTCAATATATAGCCCGATTTGTCTTCTCTCATCATAGAGGTATCACAACATTTCATTAAAGTTCATTGAATTGATATTTGAAGCGTCTTGCCCTGGAGAAGTTTTGTCTTGGTTGGTCAGAACTTTTTTGGGCAACCATAATCTGCCAACTATGTAGAACTCGTACAGAAAAGCTTTCGACTTCAAATTTTGAATGCTAAATGAGGCATTCAAAGTTACTTTCACTGCAATAGTCACTTAGATCGTTCCGGATAATCAGGATTTTAGGAGGAAAGGGAGAGGTCATCAAGATATCAAGGTGATGGAAGAAATATACCAAGAATGGGATACAAACATGATGGCAGACTATTGTTGGAGTTGCAACGTATTGTCCTCAATCTGCGCTCCGTAGACATGGTCGATCGCGAAAAGGACGTAAGAGACGGGAATAAACTGTTATCTCTGATACATAGCATATATCTGGCCAATTTTAATACGTTGAAGCGAGGAGTAGAGGCACAAGAAGAGTGGTACTAAAGAATTAGAGTTCATTTTGAATTGTAGAAACTCGATGGTACTTTCTGTGTGCAGAATGTGGACAATGCAGTTGAAGCCTCAACTATAGGACGTATCTTGTCCTCAACTCTAAGGCTAGTAGTTTTTACATACATTTCTCTGAAAGTGATCTCTTGCGTCTACCACAGTCTTAGTGTGAGGAGACTATTCTGATGGACTCTCCCTTTGTTCTTCTCTAAAATAAGCAAATTCGAATGATGAGTCTTGACATATAGAGAATTAGCTCGCTTGTCTCATACTGTACTATCGGGCCAACGGCTGTTTACTTCTGTGCTAGTCTAGAGTCTACTATTAGATGTACGATTTGCTCATCGCACTTCGATTTTGTATGTCTCTCGAAATGTAGAATCTGCTCTTTTCTTCGCACTCAGCATATACTCGGTCTTGATCTTCACGATTGGGCTTGCTCGATATTTCACGCTGACACTCACGCACACGTTCTTGTGATATATCCGCAAGTGAGCCATATATCTCTTTACCATGGTTCGAGAATCGGTCTCTCATATCGCAGACAAAGATTAACAGTGGAAATTATTATGACAATATCTCATCTGTCTTGTTTTCGTGTGTAATCCGATTTTGCTTTGTAACTTTCGAAGGAACACAGACGCTCAATATAATTGTAGATCACTAAATCTCAACTGTTTTATCTTAGTATGTCACGCCTATATACATCCATTAATAACAAACTCATGGATCCAAATATTCGTCCTGCAGTATATCTTTTAATTAACGTCTTCTACCGAGCAGACAATTCATTATTTGTTGGTTTGAATCGTGGTGTTCCAGAGTTAAAATTTCCTTACAATATGTTCTCCACTTATATCCTTGTTAGGCTAAAAGTGGGTTACAGGTAAACACCAGTTGAAATTTCGTTCGCAATGTCGTTTAATTAATTTCAATTATTACTCTAATTAGAATGTGGAGTTCAAATATTTAGTTTAATGATTTTAATTTTTATTTATCTGTTTTACTTTAAACTGTTTAACCTTGCACGGACTCATAATTTTTATACTCTTAGCATTCAGCGGAATAAATCTATCTTTACAATGTCTCCTTGCCGTCTAGGAAGATCTATTCTAGGGCGGCGAGCATGGTCCCCTATCGGACAGCATCACTGCTGGAAATAGTAGCACACGTGTTATGTTTATAGTATAATATATATTATATTATTACGGGATATTTTATGTCAGACCTCTAAGTTAAGTAATGTTGACTTCATCCTTTCTAAATATCATACAACGCATATAGCCTACTATGGTATGTATCATTACATTTATATTCTATATAAAGGCTTTGCACTGTACTATATATATGAATATCTTAATATATACTCTTTATTAATAATATTTCAATATTCCTCTTTCATTTTGGTCCTGGGTATAGTGGACATCTATTGAAGTCAATGCATAAATATTAATTTATTAGTGATCAAGTTGTAACATATTAATAACACACTTTAAGCTTTATATGCGTTTGAAACTTATAATATTACTAATTATAATAACTAATGCGATACACATATACTTTATGGTACACGTATTAATTTATAGTAGCTCATAAATTTTAGGAGTTAATACAGGTATTCTACTTAGGGATAATTATTATCCTACAGTATACTAACTAGTTCATTACTCTATCGGTAATACCTGAAATTGAAAGATCTTCAATTCACTTAAACCAAATGTTTATTTGGCGTCGGCTAGGTATGATGACAGTACTAAAGATATTAACGATTAAATATATATTATGCGTACTTCTGGGACTCAGGACCAATTAGGAGAAAGATATTAATTTTATTTACAGCATTATTGTAGGTTACAATAGATTGCCTACTAGGATCACAAGAAGTCTTGTTCTTATAATCGCTTCTTCTTTTGAGTGAGAGCATGCGAAAAAGATGTAAAATTTAAATCAATTTTTACTAAAAGTAGGCTACAAACAATGTCACACAATATATAAATATACACATCAATACAAGAGTTTACCGGTTAATAATAATATGGCTGGGAGATTTCTAGCCGGGGCACCAAATTTACGGCAGGGAACTGAACTCGAGGTCAGATTGAAAAAGCTGTTCTAGTTTGTTATGTGAATTATTTAAATTACAATATGTAACAAATTAAGTATTGTTAATGCAAGGATATTTAATTAAATTTTAATATTGAAAATGATGATGGACAGTATTTGATCAAATGTTTATCGTATTTCGAATAATATTTTGAAAATTTTACTTAATATTTTATAAATTCTGTCTAATCTTTTAAGAATAAATCTAATATTTTAAGATTCCGTCTAGTATTTTAAAGATTCTGTCTAATGTTTTAAGAATTAATCTAATATTTAAAGATTCCGTCTAATTTTTATAGAATCTGTCTAATGTTTTAAGAATTAATCTATATGCATTTGGGCAAGTGCTATTTCTGTTTTCCAAGCATTTCACATGGTAAAGTCAATCTTGGATATATTAAAAATATATAATTAGCTCTAATTTTCTAACGTTTATTAAGTTTTTTTCATTTCGCGCGGGAACACCGGTCTGGAAATCAGCGACACTCGAATACTCTATAAATTCGATAAAAATCCTTGGCAGAAAAATTTTTTTTTTGGTTTGGCCAGTCTCATTACATTTATAAATCGACGTTTAGATATTTTATTATTATTCTTATTATTATTATTATTATTATTATTATTATTATTATTATTATTATTATTATTATTATTATATTATTATTATTATTATTATTATTATTATTATTTATTATTAATATTCTTTTGGATTATTATTATTGTTACTAGTTTAATTTCCCTTATTTTTAGTACATATAACAAGTTTATTTATTACTTAATTCGAATCCAATCAACAGTGGTTTAATATTCTGGTGCGCTTATTCTTATATTTTTTGATATTATATTTATTTTAAAAATTAGTTCATGGGTCGAATTAAGAGACGTGGAAACGTCTATTATCTTTGCAGTAAGAAGATGTTCCTTTCTTCAGATTCCCCTCGAGTTCCCGTTAAATACATCACAGAAGCACAGCAAGATAGAGGCAGGGTCGGGCGACTCTCAACTCAAGTGTCATATGAGATCGAAACATCATAATATCTAATTAAATCAATTTTCAGATAAATACAAAGACCCAGATAAAATTGAAACAATTATAAACTGAATACAATTATTAAATACAATAAAATTATATTCATGTTAGTTCACACAATAAGAATGGAAATAAGATAGCCGATCATTAGTATTAAAAACTTTATTTAAAAAATATATAATCATATTATTTATTATATTTAGTTTTTCAATATAATATTTAATTTGTTATATTTATATGGTCATAATAATAGAATAACCTAATTAATAATGTACATAATTAGATTAAATGTATTTTATATTAAATCATTAATCATTAATTCATTAAATTTATTTTTGACATAAGGTAATAAAATAATTAGAAATTTTTATTAATAGAAATAGAAATTAATATAAAAATAGGAATTACTAGAAATTATTTAATAGAAATAAAAATTAAAATTCAGAAAAGTTTTTTTTTTAACAAATAAATTAACTAACTAATAAACTAATATATATTAATAATAATATTAAATATAATATAGAAATATAAATAAATACAAATTATTATAATATCTCTATCTTCAAAAATTGCTATGATTTCATTACGTTTCCATGGTTAGAACTTTCCAAGAAGTGAATTTTTATCTTTAACCATTTAACACATATGCGTAATAGTCATATCCACTTTAAGAGAAAATGAAATTGTGATATATAAAGTATTGAAATATTATTTCTATTATTATTAAGTAACATTATATTTAAAATTTTTATTCCGTTTATATATTCTCATTGATTTTTTTTCATATTCTTATTTAACAATAAAAAATAATGAAAAAAATATTCAAATTTTGGTTAATATTAAAATACAATACCTTTTAAAAAGTATTAATAAAATATATGCCCATGCTTATAGTATTTAGGTCAAAGATGCATACAACGCTAAAATAACATAAACGCTGACATAATTAATGTACCCCAAAGGGATTGATAAATTACGTAATGGGGATTCAGTAAAAGCACAAAAGATTAATAAAACCGATTTTAGAACATTTTCTAATGTCAATATAAGAACAAAATCTATATAATATAAATAACTATTAGATTATACTAAACTTATATACGTATACGTCAGGTTTTTCC
Source organism: Trachelipus rathkii (assembly GCA_015478945.1). Taxonomy (NCBI): domain Eukaryota; kingdom Metazoa; phylum Arthropoda; class Malacostraca; order Isopoda; family Trachelipodidae; genus Trachelipus; species Trachelipus rathkii. The sequence goes on from JABUQX010000883.1 coordinate 32,824, forward strand.
CCTCTAGTATATTTCACAATTTGTTGAAATAATAGGAATATATTTTTACAAATAAATTATTTTTATAAAATATTTATTTTCGTTAAGTATTTATCTATATTTTTAACATCATTCTACTATAGTCTATCCATCTTTAAGGAATACTCTAGTATATGAGAGATACAAACAGTTATTATTTTTGGGTGATATCAAGTAAAATTTAGAGGTTAGTTCAGTAATCATAAGACCATGATAAAAACGACGTCTAATCCCCGACGGAAGGTCCTTCGAATTATATCACTGACCGATCATTTCGGATAACTTTTTACCGGGGGATTCTGAGGTATCGGGTATATAATTACCTAAAAAACTTATTCAATATTTCTCAGTTTATTACCTCCAAAGTATACCTTGATAAGAAAACTATGAAATTGATATATATATAAAAGATTGCTTTTGAGAGTACTCGATTAGCTCTGTATGTTTTTTTATAAGGTAACGACTGCACGTTCACGAGTTACCCATTACCATTTACCGGGACATCCATAATATTATTATATTAAAGTAAGCAACCACATCTTCCGGACTTATTATTAGGTGTAATGAATTGACTCGCGCTCAATGACTATTATCGCTGATAGGTGAGGGACCTTGACCTAACTTTTTCTATGAAGATACTGAGCTAACTCCTCAAGACTCCCATTTGGTAGAATGAGTATAGGTTCGTGAATTGTTGAATATTCATATACATTTTAATTTATTAATAACTTATTTAGTAGATTAGTGGATATGCGGATAGTGAGATATTAAAATTATACATTTTATATTAAAACTTAATAAATATGTATAAAATTTATATATAAAATATCTCTATAATATTAATTAAATAAGTTTTGTTAATTATTATCATCTTTTTATATATTTTACATCATATATTATATATACTATATACATGTATTCTGGACTGAGGGTAAGTATATAGTATTCTAGGATGATATGAGGAATCAAATTTGGCGAATGTAGCAATCTAGTACGGATCTTGTTAGTTATCAAATACCATTTAGATAATTCTCAATGTCTTAGCGAATTTTATTCGCTGTTTTATCAAGGTTGATAATATTTATTTTCGTAATAATTTTGAGGATAGATATAGTGTGAAAAAATAAGGCAGATATTAATGTGTATATAAGTCTCGATTAACAGACTATATAGAAGCGGAATTTGTCGCCTACATATAATTACGCCGCTCTCATTAAGATTTTATAGGTTATACTATCTTTTTTTCATTTTTCTATCGTAGCTACTCCGCAAAGAGAGTAGAAGATACGAAATTTTGAAGCGCACACGCACATCCAGATATTTGACCCAGGAAGGGAATCGCGGTTCGTAGACTCAAAGACTATAGATAGACACATAATTAGACAAGATCTTGATACATATAAATAATATTCTTTTCAGTCTTCAGTTTATCCGTGTATAATAACTAACGAAGATATAATACTGATGAATAAAATACTAGTGTTATATGATCAATAAGCAGCACAATTCATACTTTTTTCGTTGTGTTGAAGAATAGCTTATACGCCTAGACGTAAAAACGTATCCTATACCATTGTTCGTTGGTGCTGGCTGTTAATTTGTTCAGATTCTTGTGTATACGATGTGAAACTATGGGTTCACGAAGTTGAAAACATAATAATTGCACAATTAAGTGAAATTCAAATAAAAAGAATGCTATTCATCCTGAACAAACATATAGCATCATAATTCTAGAAAATACACACATAAAAAATAGAAATAATTTATAATATAAATATAATTTATAAAATAGTATATATATTTTTCGGGGACCTGCATAAAATTAACTCAAAACGTGGAGAGAATATAAGCTCAAGTAATACGTGGCTCTAGGCTACTACAGCGCGAGACAAAATAACCGGGCCCTTCAGGCTATGCACGTAGCTCAACGGACCAAGGGAGAAATGCGCCTTCACTTGCACTAAAACACGAATAGAAACAGATCTATGTTTTTGTAGCATTCATAAAAGTAATTTCTACAACGCAAGTGAAAAAAAATCCTTACTGTTCACTGATTATAAAAGGTAGAAACACATAATAATTTATGAGAGAGAAAAAAGTTTTAGATAAAAACTTATGTTACTTATGCTACTTATGTTAATGTCTACTGAGCACTAACCAATGTAGGTAAACTCTTAGGTATTACTTCGATACCATCTCTGAAGTGGCCTACTATCAAAGTGGATAAGACATAAAGAGCATACCTACCTCGGATTGTGAATGATGTCATTAATATGCATTATATGAATAATCTGTATTAAAGATAAAATGGTATTATACATGAATTTATTTTTTATAACATATATGTTGGAGACAAGTATAGTCCCGGAGCTGTTGTTGTGAAGGTGGCTTACGTTTAAAGATTGATAGTCATAAGGTGACTCTTGTGACTCAGCCAATTATACTATTATTATAATAATAAATTAAAATAAAGTTGTGGTTTTATAGAATAAGGTTACCTATTTTTATAGAGCAGTATATATATATAAAATAAAAAATAATAAAAAATATAATAAAAATAAACAAAATATAGTGAGGTAGGAATCGCGATGACATAATTGATTTTCGAAGCAGGATGATGTTTGGGCGCTAGCTCAACTCACTCATCTCAATACTCACTTACCAGTCCATGGAATTATAGCTATATAACATCATGTAGATGTTGAAATAATTAGAATATATTTGAAAATGATCATGAAATATGTGTAAATCAATCTTAAAGTGGGTATCTATTACCGATACAGATGGTTATCTCCATGGAGATGTTACATACAACTTCTCTATATAACTCATCGTGTCATTGAGTCGACTCGTATCTCTCTCTATCTCTCTCTCGCACCCATCACCTCGATATCTATCACTCTGAAGAATAATCGGTACAAGCTATCTCTTCTGTGCAGGATATGTCCCTTCTCTCCTCGGTTTCTTTGCATAATATCATAGGGATTATAGTGGGAAAGATCGTTCAGCTCAGTGAGAATTTTCTATTTAGCGCTATATTTTGTTACGGATAATTATTCGATAAGAAGTTATTCAATCTTATTCTTTAACTAGGCCCTTCATCTTTTTTACCTATGTATATACTAAATCATCAAGTAATAATGCTATTCTATATCAATCGACTGACTAAATAATCAATATTAAATGAATAATATTTTTATATAATAGTGGTTCTCTCCTTGTATAAGTGAAAACTTTTATTTGTTCTTATACGTGTTTGTTTATAAGGTAAGATTAGTTGTGAAGATTTTTAATTTGCCAAAGGTTTAGCTTTAAAACCTGGTGAATTTGTTAGAGTAGTCTCAAGCATGACGGATATTACTGTTTTGGTCAACGCAGATATTAATAGAGTCATCTATGTAGGTTATATTACGCTGCAGTATTATTTAGTCAATTATGGCTTTTGCTTACTAGTCTAATAATTGAAGACCTTATTGTAAGGACAGAATAGTTCTTTTTCGTGTAGTTTATAGACACCGTAATCATCTGGAGGGCGTGATACAGGTTATTTTAACCAAACGGATCTTCTTTTAGTAAAGGTGAGCATTATGACAGATATTCATAATTGGTGACAGAAGTTCATCGTCTTTTCGAGATAGATACTATAAAATATATGAGGAAGATATAACCAACATCAGTTATATATAAATCAAAATCACTGGAAGGTCATTAGATTAATTCAGGTAAATTCAATTGCTTGCGTATGACTTGGGTGTCCTAATCATAGGCCCTACCAGGGCAAGTGATTCTGGCCACCGTAAGGAAAGATTAGACAAAATATTCAGAGCTACGATGAGGAATGGTATGTGGACCGCACAGATTGAGAAAAGCAGTATCTGATTAATATAGAGTGAGAGTGGTGTCAATATGTAAATTGCCTCCTGCCTGGCGATCCACAGGCGTTGACCATGATATAAAGATAATCTGACGGATGCTCAACGGATATATAGGTTTTGATGCCCCGTATCAGAGTGTCGCTCAGTGAGCTACAGAAGTCGCTCTCCAACTACATCGGAACATGGGTGGCTGATGAGAGAACTTGGTCGGTCTTTTCGGGTCAAAGATCTGAATCATAAAAATACTCAGAAACTCGAATATATAAAGATAAAGAATAGGAGACACGGTCCTATATGGTCGTAATCTTGTAACTCGATTTTGCTTTCGCTAAATTATGCACTCTACGTTCACTGATGAATGGCTAGCAGAGAGTGAGAGAGAGGCGATCTTATCTTGCAAATAGGGTGGGAGTGCGCATAGACTTATTGTTGGCAGCATGGAATAATTCATACTCGAGTCGCCATCACAAAATATGTGGCTCGGACGCGGTAACAATGAAATAATATGCTGGACCATTGATGCATATACACGACTAGCTCTATATCGACGAGATGTCAATGGAATATGTGAAGGTAAAGTATTATGATGAGGTGGAGATTTACGACCCACCTGTATAAATAGACAGAAGCATGTCGTTTGAGAATCTCCCAGTTGCTAAGAGGCAAATCGATTTAAGAACTATATTAGTAAACATACAAAATGATAGTTTGGTAAAAACAATTAAAGAATAGGTAAGGGTCCGAATATAGTCTCTAAGGGTAAGAAGGAAAGCATTAACGGCGTCGACCTATCAAGTGGTAGACATAAAGGAGCTCTACTAATATCAGTTAATAGGTATATAGGATGCTTTGATTTTGACAATAGATTTGCATGTTAATATACATATTAGGTCGAAGGAGACGCTTCATGATTGGTATAGGGCTAGACAGATTTAAATTAGTACAAAGTGAACAGGAGTAACTCCAGAAATAACCAGGATAAAACGAGATTTCATGTTTAGTAATACTTGCGAGAGAGTTTCTCAAGTTGAGTGAAGGAGAGGAATGAACTGGTCTGTGACTGTTTCAATGTCTGCATTAGGAGCAAATTTATTAGGTGTGTTCCTCTGATGTAATTAATGATTGTATAAGTAGGTAATAAGGATATGCAGTTATATATCGGCAGCGAACACGAGGAGTTAATTGTAGTCTTGAGTAATTACTCTTGAGTTATTCTACAATAGCAAAATACTGTGAAATGGCGGGTGTTAGAAAATGCTTAATGATCTCTTTGCATGGGTATTAATATATATAAATATATTCTCCCCTTTTAAAATCACTTCTTTAATATAATGTAGATTATAAAGAGATAGCAGGGCTTTTCTATAAATATTTTTAGCTATTTATATAATTGTCTCCTTCGTATATATGACGCTATATCAATAAGACAATTAATTCTTGTATAAGATATACTAATCGGAGTTAATTTTCTATTTATTTATAACTAACTTACGCAGAACAAGGATCAGAGTAAACTGTTACAGTCTTAAAGCTGATAATTTATGGAGATCTTATACATTTATAGATTGTATAATATATGATACTAAAAAAATTTACTATATTAGAAATTATAATCAATCATAAATAAAGTTATACTTAATTTTTTTTATGATATTTATATATATATAACTTTTTATTTAGAATATAATTATTTATATTATGGGGATATTAGTATTACTTGTTTATTTTTACTGTAAAATATATATTAAAATATTTAATCATCGATTTTATATAAAATATTAGACTTGATGTTATATTTTTAAGATACACATGAATATATTTACTTTATATAATTAGGATTCATATATCATCTTGAAATCATTCACAGGGAATGGTTCTAGAAGCACTACCTATTAACTAAATAATATTTAATATATAATATATATATAAATTAACTCTATCTCTATTTACTCCTAACCTTTCTACCCCCTTCCGCGCCTTCCCTTTTATACTTCTCTATTAGGTTGATACTTTCGTGTTTGAAAATAAATGTTTTATTGATACAAAAGTTTTAATAGTCTAAGAAATGGCCAAAATTTAATCAGTCAGATAATAATTTGTATTTTGATTTTCTATCCTGTGGGGTATGACTATAAACAGGAAATATTAGATAAATACTAAAAACGTTATATAAGATAGACAATGAAAAGAACGTGATAATATAGTAATATTATATATTAATAGTGAATATATTTAAATAAATAAGAAAGTGTATAATATTTTATACATGAAATAAGAAGTTGAATGATAGTGATATGGGTATGCAAGGAATATAGCAAAAATACTCCTATCACTTTCTTCCCTTCTATCTAGCAGAAACATATACATATAAATGATATCAATTTCCGGAGATACACAGTCTCGACAAAGTATTTATGTGAGAATTTCAGCACATTCTTACAGGAGAGAAGACAGGCTCGAGAATTCTTTCTATCTAGTTTACTAAATGATGAATTATTAGCGGTCAAATTAAGAAAGAGGAGTGAAGGGGCGGTACTGTCTCCATACTGCCTCTAGCGGTGAATACTATTCTCTCTTCTCTTCAAAGATTTTACACATTTGGGGACTCTTTCCACGTATTTACGTACTCTGGTTTATTTTATGGAATTCTAATACTCACTAAGCCAGTGGATGGATAAGTCAGAATGAGGTAAGGGCTTGAAATCAGATCGAGTATTTCTCGAACAGTCGTATGCTTAGTCGGGAGCAATAATTATTCATAAGTCTCTCCCTAATTCTCCAGTCCCTCTTTGAACTTTCTAAAAAGTGACATTATGTATATTATTCCATGTATTTAGACTTAAAAAAGGCATTTTATATCCTTAAAGTCCACACTGATTTTTAGATCAAATAAAAATTCACCTTCTATAAATTAATCATCTTACTTTTGGCAGTTTCTCATATACTAACATTGTAGAAGGTTTCCATTCCTAGTCTCCACACTAACGTTTTTACAAAATTTACATAATCTTTAATTCTTTCTAAAAATTTGTTATAACATGTTTTATATATATTTAGATTGATTCTTTATCCTCATACTCGCCACTTACTATAACCTACTACATGATGAACACATTAGTACTGAAGCATTTTAGAAATTGTGTTCTTGTTTAATATCAGGTTAAAATATTCTTATTATTTAAATTTAGAGACTTATAGTGCTTGATAGGATGCTGTACAAATTGGAATACTGTTACCTCGGGTTACATATTTATATGGTGTATATTTGATGTTGATCCCGAAGGGCTCCATGCTCCCTAATGAGGATAAAACAAATTCTATTATTAGCGTTATTTATATATATCTATGAATATATCATGCATAAACCTTCACAAGACATATCATAGAGATATTTACAGCTTCTTTATAAATTAATGATAAGGTTAACGATTTTAACCCTATACTAAATATAACTTGCATACTTTTACACTGAGTATTTAATCTGTAAATATATATATTTGTTCTACTCATCTCTACTTATTACTCAATGGTGCAACACATATCTACTCTAATAGCTACAGAGTATAAAGGTAATTCTATTACTGAGGGCATGAATAGAAAAATCCTTTTAATATGGCCAAATTGGCCCTCAATATAATTGCCTCTATACTATTGTGGATTATTCCTTATCCTTAATTAAATGTATTCAATATTAATCTGTTATTTTCACTGGATGCTATGATTTACAGTATCAGCCTTGCTTGGTTGGTGTAATAGTTTCTACAGGAAATGAAAAAACAGTTCCGCTGGAATTTACCAGTTTATATCTGATTGAAATTCTCTGATCTTGAATAATAATATTGGTTCTAGTATACCTATTATAGGCAAATGAGAACTCTCATTGCTATATTATTATTATATTAGGTTAATAAAACAATTTAAGTAATAAATAAATAAATCATAGTATGATATTATATTATATAGTATATATAGCATAAGTTAATGGTTAGAATTTGTTTTTTGTTGATCACAAATATCATTTATCTAGTCAAACTTAATACAGTTACACTAAATAAAGAGACATGATGCTAATCACTATTGATCATAGCTAAGGGAGACAAGCTGAGGATACATCTATATAAACTTTCTTGTGTCAGTAAGTTTAATATATTTTGATGAGTATATCATAGTTAAATCTTGTGAATAGAAAATTATATATACATTTCTTACTTGAGATTGTACCTAAGCAGTAAAAATACCGAGCTCAGAGAACCTCTGAATTGAGCCATATCAAATATTGCACCCTTCCATCGCTTCCACTTCTGCGTGAAAAAGTATTAGAGAGTCAGATGTAAGTATTATTATCAGCAAACAATAGCTCTTCTCTTTTACAAATTTAGGAAGATCAGATATATCCATGAAGCAGATACTAAGTCATTTTCAAAGAAGTATTAGCCTCTGTGAATATAGTTCTTGGTTGTACTATATAAGCAGATTATTTCTAAACTCACCATATAGCATGAATCTTCATACAGAGGAGTGATCAGGTTTATATAGCTTCACTTGCTATTCAAATATTATCAATATTTCAACCATAATGATGTATTTAAGCTTATTTATACAAGTGATAAAGAAATTAGATCCTAGCATATATGATGGTATCCTTTCACTTACCAGGATAGGATTTCCCCGGGGGTTCGGCATTCGAGGGCCGCGGGGATCTAATTCCTGGTACTGAGAATCACTCAAGGGAGTCTTAGCTCATTTAGATTGTCAAGACATTAGAGAATGATATGGACGGGAGCTTTCATGAAATAATATTTTGATAAGATATTTCACAAGTGAATGAATAATTTACATGACGTGATTCATGAATACTCAACAATAAAGATCTCACTAATTATTATAATTATCAGGAATATGACTTGGTCTAACTAGTTCGTATTATGATAGATAATCTATTTCCACTTTCACACGTGTCTTTTATGTTTCAGAATCCTTTATACTCTGTAATTTATCTTATTCTCATTATTCACTTCTAGGGCACTTGTGATGTTATAAGAATAATCGTCTGTGCATCAATTACTTATGAAAAAGTACGTCTTTTGTATGGTAAAAATAATTTAGTCACCAAAGTATGGTAATAAGTCAATTTGTACTAATAAAGTTGTGATAGCATTGGTATAAGTAGATTTATTGTTAAATCTTTTTCGCATATTATATAATATATAAAATTAAAGAAAATCCGGTATTTAATTCTTATTATGGTATTATTACTCAAGTATCCTAGAGCCAAAATTTCAAGAAGTGCATATTGACATTCTAAAAATCCTAAAATATTGTACAAATATATCTAAAAACATATATTTTATTCCATTTAGATTATTATTTATAAGGTTTCTCCGTTCTTGGAAGGTTTTATCTTTGCTTTCGCATTATAGAAAAAGAATCATAGGCAAACTCTCTCATTGATATAAGTGCGAGAGTACATACATACTAGAGGCACTATTATTCTACACTCACATTAAAAGACTTGGAAGGATGGTAAATAGGGAAAAACTTAGCTGTATTCTGATTATGTATTGGGAACGATCGTGGTTTTACAATTGGACTCGTTATATTTGCTCGAACGATGTGTGTTGTTGTAACGGAGTGTAGGATTATCCAGGCATAATCTTCGGGAAGCCATCACTCGCCTATAGCAACGGCTAAACACTATTATTTTTTAATAATGCATATTGCGCCTCTTTTACATGCGAAAAACTCCTCACGGATTAGGGGAACTATTTGTGTGAGTGAGTTTTCGATAGGTCCTTCTGCACGACCTTAATAAAAAGAAGAATATATTCTACTTACCGTACGTATTTAGTTTTCATAAACTTATCAAAGATTTTTCGACTCTGTAGCACATGCTTCGGATAGTTTAGTGTATAGAGTTGGAAGAGTGTACGCATACAGAATAACTTTTTAATATATATGAGCTAAATCATCTACTATTGTAGCTAATCTCGTGTCTAGCTGTACTGTACCATTGAATATACAGATGGATATTTTCTATCAATTCATGTCTCGTATCCTTAATGATGGTGGTTACGCTGTAACCAACATATACCTCAACGTCTCCTGGGTTGACCATTTACACTCAGGATTCCATGACGTTAGGATGTCTCCTTTGTCTCCAGTATTGTAATACCATATTCTGTATATAAAACTTACGCTGAACCAAAACTTAAAAATTATTCTTAGGCAATCTCACCCTTGTCTTCAGATAGCTTAACGTTTCGGCTTAGCAGACCACCACAAATATACTGTGCCAAATACGTTTACTTGCAAAGTCGACAAGACATTTTAGACTAAGATTTCTCTAATAATATTCTCTAAGAACTCATGCTTAGATGTGCACACACAATACAGGGAGACGCGCGATAGATATTGTAAAGAATGTTTCGCACGATATACTCAATAAGCTCAGCTTATCGATATGGAATATACATGTAAATGGAGCTGTACAACGATATCTAAAGAAAATCTTATCAAAGTATTATCCCACATAGATAGATCAACTTTTGAATATATGATACGCAGTCCCATTTATTATTGTATATATTATCACTCTGTATACTTGGAAAGAGTTTTGAGTGTACTTGACCGAGAGGTGTTTCAAATTAGGGACGTAATAATACTGTCGCTATTGAGTTAGACCTTATAAATGTGTGATCAATCTTATTCTTTTCTATGTTTCGATCGGTTTCATCAGCTATACATCTCTCGTTATAGTGATCAGTGATGAAATGAGTGCCACTATGGTTTGAACCACCACTTATAAATATCCTCATCTCTGTTACAAAAACTGATTGAAGAACACCCTCTTATAATCACTTCCAAATGCTTGGTTTTGGTATTCAAAAAGATTTTTTGAGTGATAAAAATTACTTTTAGCTATTTATTGATGAAAGTCTTCAAGTGCTAAGTTTTTCTCACGTGTAGAACAGCAGGTTGGATATCTGCCCAATGATATAAGCAACATATTCGTTTCTTTGAAATTTTATCTTGTTGGTGGTTTAGAATATTTAATAATTGTATTTCACTAACTAACAACTTTTTATGTCAATTATGTTTTACCTAAATCTCCTTAGTAATTGCTCTGCTTGGGCCGAATGTAATTCTTCGCTACTGGACTAATTTACTTAATTATTATTGCTATTTTCACAAAATTCTTTCTCTAATAGTTCACATTACTGCTCAGTGATACACTCTGTGTAGATCTTTGTGTTTGGGATAGTCTATCTAATCAGGTGTGAAAATTTCCATACTCAATAACGGGGTATCAAATCTTATATTGGTTCTTTCAATTTGCCTCCATGTCTAGAGTATATGGCTGCATAAATATGTTACCAAAATATCTTGCACAAAGTTTGTTGATCTAAAGAGATCTCTGCCCATGAGTGAAGTGAAAGTCGTACTTTACTGAAGATTCCCTTCAATACAATTTTCATAATATGGTGTCGACAAGCAAAAACATGATATCTCAAGTTTACGCTTATTATTATTTGTGGGACGAAGAGTTATGTGCTTTAGCCTCTCCGCATGTATATTGATAGTTATGTATAAGTAAAAATACAAAGCTGAACGATGGTCCATTAGTAGCACCGTTACTGTAATATAATATTCGTATTGAATTCTCTTTAACCTGTTCTGGTATTGTTCAGAAGACTCTAAGTCATATCTATTGTTGAAAAGTTTTGCATCGATTGGGTAAGTTACGATTACATAAGAGTGACTTTTAAATCGTTTTTCAGTAACATTCGATAGAATGGCATATTTAAAACACTCCAGTCGAATATAATACGATAGGTAATTATATTGTTGAATCATTAATTTAGACGCCTAACGCTAGAGTGCTTACTTACGACACGTTCTCTTATCTAATATTTAATGGAACTTCGCGGTTTGAGACCTTAAAGTTCTCTGTTGCTGAATTACAAAGTTTGTGTGCGCATCAGGCAAGCTGTACAAAATTTGCTGAGAAGCATCTAATCGTAACCTCTCAGATTGCTTAATCTTAGGCTGCTGAGAGTCTACGCAATTATTCTTTTTCTAAACTGTTGGATGAAACGTAGAGTCTCTGAAGCGAAAATACTTTCCTATTTCAGCGTATTCGTCGATATCTGACGATACTCTGAATTCGCTAGAGTGATTGAACAGTTGCTGCTGTAGTTTTCAACGGCATCTTGTAAAATAGATTCGTCTAATCCACTATGTATGAGGACAATACAGATAATCTTCAGTAAGATTAATAGATTTTAATATCACTTATCATATTCACCTCTGAATAGTCCATGATTCCGCAAAAGACACAGTAGTCAGTGGTTAACTTATAATGTAGTAAATGTAAAATAAAGGTCTGACAGTAATTGCAATTCGATAAGCGAGACATTGACAGAGTCTTATTTAAATTGTAAATTAATAAAATAACCCTATAGATATAATAAATTGAAAATCAGAAATTATATAGTGGGATATTAGAAAGAGATGAGTATTAATTCTCGCCCACATTTTTTGTTCGATTCTGTTTTATCAATTAGCTCCAAAACCTTGTCGATATTGGACATTTGCGGCACAGCTTTATGCGATACAAAACTCATAATTTTTACGTAGTGATAACCTTTGTTCTCGTTCTATCTTCACTAATACACTGCCCTGACAGGTGATCCCCTAGTTCCTTGTCTACATAATATATAGGCTTATTATAATAAAAACTCTGGTCTTCATCTGGTTTTAATCCTAATAATAATTGTACATTTGCCGGGCATATAGACAATTTGAGGGGACATATTACTCTCAAATTCTTTTCTTTATTAGTCTACATAATTGGCTCTTCTTTTTTGTTGTACTTTCACTATTACTGGAAAAACTATACTTAATTTTTAACATTTTTGATGCCTGAGCCCCGTTCGATCTTGCTTGGTATAAGGTGCCTGTTCCGAACAATGATAACATTCCGTGCATATTTTAATTTTACAAACCTAAAAATATTAATTAAAAAACGCTGAAATATTTTAAAAGGAAATCATCTTAATACACTCCTTATCTGTGCAGTATGCACTTCATCTCACAGAACGTTAGCGTATAACAAAGGTATAAAAAGTACTAACCCACCTGAAGCAGCATATCAACTGCCCTAAGTTGATACTTTCCAAAGCCATTAGTCAAAACATGGCAACTTTTGACGCCCATGGGGCACGGGTTGCTGCTAACTGATTTGACCACAAACTAATGATGGATAGGAGGTAATGGAAGGAATAATGAAAACAGATGAAAATCTATCGGGTGCGAACTGTTAAGTTAGTAGGAACTTAAGATCTATAAAAAAATACTTATACTCATATAACAAATAAAATCACGGTGTATCACAATGAAACAACGACTTTCAGGCGCAGCTCGTGATATTAAAAACATACATTCATTAATCATACAGTACCATCAGAATCCACTTATGTAGCGATATGCTATAACGAATTGAGAAGATAAATTATTATTTGATTTCCGAAAACTTTAGCACCAATAGAATTTTTTTATCACTGATTTCCGAGGTTGATATTAGTGTTTAAACAGTTTTCACAATTTATTTAGTCCAACATCGACAAATATTAGGCTTTACATTTTAATTAATATTTTCACTAAATGGAAAGATTAATTTACTTTATTATTATTTAACAACATTTAATTTTCACAGTAACTTTACTATATGAGGATATTGGGGCATGATTATATGAGTTGTTCTAGTTTGATTTTTATATTGCCAACTTAGCTTATGTATTTTTAACTAGTAAAATTTTGCAATACTTGCATAGACTATTTGGCTAACATATCATTAATTTATTGGGCTTCTTGGGCAGTAAATTCTGGAGACATGGGGAAGTTCATATGAAATATAATTATTTATTTTATATGGTTTTCAGTCGTAAGTTATCATGGACATGGAGGAATTAGGAGGTAATCGGCAGTGACTTAGGTCTAATTATAATGTTATTACCAGGGAAGGATGATTGGAATTATTTGGGCCCATATCCATTATAAATGGCAGGTGATGTGATTCCTTCTGAATTCATGTGGGGATGATTAATCGACTGAACCATAAATAGCACAATGGGTGAGAAGAATCTAGCCAATAATACTGTATATATTCCTAGTGCATAGAAGAATTGCCCTTGTATCATAGAGCTTTTTCAACAATGTTCTATTGGGAAAAGTTATTTTTTTTAGAATGAGTTATTAGAATATTGCTATTTGTGGGGTATGAGGCGGAGGTAAACGTTATGCCTGGATCCATTAACTTTCCATCACATTCACACTCTTGTAATAATGTCCAATGTATACTGCGTTCTCTAATCAGAAAATGTTTTAGTTCCTAGCCACTCAGTATGAGTAGAATTCTCTAGTAATTACCTCAACTATGGTAGAGGTTTCTATATTTTTCAAAGGGAAAGCAAAAGAGATAACGGGAGAACCTATCATTCAATGTTAAAAGGTACTTATAGTTTTGGCACTAAGACTTTTTAATTAAGAATGTCAATATGGACTACTTGAAATTTGGCCGATACTGGCGTATAATATTCATATGGAGGGCTTATTTTGCGAAAAGATTTAGATCTCTGACATGCAATCACAACTTTGTACAATTTGCTTTACATACCTTTGGTATATTTTTCCATACAAAGCGCGTTTGCTAAGGGATGCAGATGTGTTTTTTTACACCCAAAAGGCTCCTAGAAGAGTGAAGAATAAGAAATTAACAGGAAGAATAAAGGATTCTGGAACAAATGACACGTGGTGAAAGTGGAATAGATTCATCAACGACTAGTGAGACCAAGTCATTCTGATAATAATAGAGTCTTTTTGTAAGCTTTAGACCCGTATTTTCTTGGTTAATAAATATTTATATATTATATTTATATTATATCTGAAGTTGTGTACATCAGTATCTTTCTTGTTGTCATAGCTTAGCAGTTTCTTTGTAGTTACTATATTATACACACTGATAAAAAGCTTAAAATACATTATTGGTGGAAATATTATGAAATTAGATGCGAAGAGCATAACCGTCATTCCTCTGATTGAAGAATTTACCTGCACTGGGTAGATAAATTTCTGGTGGTTATACTACCTTAAGACTTCATCACCCAGATACCTCTCTGGAATGACCTCTCTCCGGTATGGCAAGGCCTTGGGCATGTAACTGTAATACTACAAAATTCTGATAAAGAGACGAGACTATAACATGTTGCTAGAAATAATAAAAATTTGATTATTCTAGGTCATAAAGCATATTCTTTCCGGCGAGAATAGGTGGAACATGAAACAAGTGTTGATGTATATTATATATTTGTAATAATGGCCATTCATGTTAAGGGATTCACCTCTGATGTACATAGTGATTTTACATTAGCCCTTAAGAGGGACATTGACCATACGCTCGTACGGCAGCACGTTACTTTAAATACTTCCATTTTCTGGCATTAGGTACTACGAGGAGCAAGGGAGTTTCCAACATATATGTTTTATTAGGCTCTGGAGAAATGTTTAATTTTTTTTTTGATTTCCTTTTAGGGGTTCGTAGTCTCGCGGCTAAGATTTAAGTATGGAATAGGATCACCAGATTCGTGCTAATTCATATCTCTTGGAGAGAAAGTTTATGTACTCCCTTAGGCTGACTCATTCTTTACTCTGTATAGACAATCGCTGAGTATACGCAATCTTGGCAAAGTCTTATCTGTTTTCATACTCGCGATCTGTAGGGTAGCTAGAAGTACGCACTTTGTACACTTAACATACACAATACTACCTATGTGCATATGATCTATTCCAACTCAGAAATGTTGGTGTTACAACTTATATCTCATTTGTTTTATATCAAATCTCTGCAAAGGCAGTGTTTATGTTCTATTAGAAATGGAGAGTTATTTTATTTTTTTTTTTCATGGGCTGGAAATATAACTCATACCTGGATTTATTACAGTTGCGTATCAATTACTGACTCTGTAGAGAGATTCCAACAGCGGAACTGTTTTTTCATTTTCCGTAGAAAGTTATCTAGGTATTCCTGTCCATATGGTTAGCCTCTATGTTCTGCTGCAGAGAGGGAGCAGTTCAAGTATAGAATAAACAAGATATTGGAGCAATTATTATAAAGGTAACTAACCTAATTAATAAGTAGTATATATTAGCATTTTATTTGAGGGCAATTCTTGGCCATATATAATAGGAATTTCATCTGACCTCCAGGATTTACCATATTTACTCACACTGCGTTGAGAGTAGCGTGTCAATCACTTTGAGAAAGAAAGATAAGAGTAGATAAATAATTTTCAGTAAAATACCTAAGAGATAGTAGAAAGAGCGATAAATTAAGTTTATAGCTAGCACCCCTTTATACCTACCTACTTCCCCCCCTTAAATCGTAGGAAAACTAATAAAAAAAAATAATAATATATATAAAAAATAATAGAAAGAATTCAAATTAATAACTAATAAAAAAGGAGAGGATAATCCTATTTGAATATTACGGAAAAGAAAGGCATTAAATACTGGCTGATCCCGCATCATATTTAGGGCGTAGTAATCTAGTCATGGGCTTATATAGCGGAATAATTCCATTAACCTATCAGCATTGTGTTCCGCTATTTTCAGTCTTCTCACTCTATCTTAGGCGAAGACATATGCGCCCCTTTCGGGATACATTTGCTCATATGCAAAAATCACATATACTATATAATAGATAAAATACTCTCGGAAGACTTTCGCTGAGAAAGGAATTTAATTTTGTGTGCGCAACGTATTCTATGTCATAATTTTACGTCTATATATAAATAAGGGAGTTTTTATATTCCGGTCTAAAGTAGACGATGTTGGAGTACTAAAGTCTCATGTGGTGTTGCAATGGCATCGGAGTACTGGCACGAGTGGCGACTGTAGTGATTTAATATTCACTTATGGAAGTACGCCTATAAAATGTTTACATGAGCATAAAATAGAACAGGAATATAAAGATATTGTATAATGTTGTGTAAAACTTCTTAAGTTTGATGACTTAAAATGGATATAGGTAATGTCACTTCTACATATATCTATTAATATGGAGAAACACTGCCAATAGGAGATATTTTATATGTTAAATGAACTTTTCTGAACTAATTCTAGAGGTTTGTGTTACTTTTAAGGTTATAAATGCCTTTTTTAAGTCTTAACATCATAGTAAATTATATCTTTAATTCTAACCTCGTGTATATTGATTAAAGTTATTTCACTGATAAAATTGATCTCATATTTGTGGTGGTGGTATGTACTAGAGACAATTATTCATAGACACAGTTCTCCGATTGATCTATTCACTGGTTGAACTCAGATTACAGAACATGCGGCTACTCTATTAGGAAATCCACCAATCAGGTTTGAAAGTACCACCAATGTAGGAAGATCGAAATTCCCCTATGAGGTGAGTTCGGTTAGTGTGATTGAAAAGTAACAACACTCACTAGCGACTTGTTCTATACTTCGCTTAATAGATTCTTCCATTCTATATAGGACTTTATCATTCACAACTAGATAGGAGATTCTGCGACTTTGTATTGAGTTCTACAATATGGGAGTCAGTATTTCCAGCGATTATCGATAATGAATTTGTATTGGATAATTAACTGTCAATACTTAACTACTAGGGTATTATTAGTTTCTTATCTAGTGTGCGCGTGGAGGAATTTGGAGCGGAAGAGATCTTCTTGCTAATCACCTTACCAATTCGTGCGCGCAAGCGTATTGTATTTTTACACCAGCATTGCGCATCTTCTGATTTCATACGATTTGAGTAGCTTTATATCATCACTTATCATATCATTATATTAATTTTGAATTAAAATTATCTGTTATGTAGTAGATAACCCCTGTTTTAAAGGTTTGAGAGCTTGTCGAGTGTCTGGGCCCTTGTAACTTAGCGTTCATCAACCCTCATGAGGAACTGGGATATTGACTTGCTTTATTTCACCACTATCTGTGTGAATCCGTCTCTTAGAGTGCCTCTACGTGTTGATCAGGTATAGAGAATCTGTATTCTGATATGAGGAATGAGGACGGTTCAACATCACATTCTTTATCGATTCACGACTAAATCAGTCTTCGACACTGCTAGTGAGCCTTATTAAAGGGAAGTGCCATGGTTCAGTGAGTAATGGGTTGGTCATGGCTAATTTTAACGTTGAGAAGATAAGGAGGATTAAAATAGCTTTATATGAGTGAAGTTAAGATGGAAAAATACTACTCGGTTTCGTTTAATCTGGCTAGTCTAAGCTTTCAGATATCAGATTACGAACACTTGTGTGTGAATGAGTTATTCTACACTGAATAGCCAAGCGAGCTTGATGCTGGGGGCACTTCATACTTCATAAATATCTATATAGGAAGACTAGTGTAAATCTAAATGGTGTTATTTCATATTCTAGATAAAATTATTTATTGTTTAATTATATACATGAGGATGTGATCGCTAAAATTATTGAGTCAACCTTACAATAAGCAATAAACTCTCATGAATTCATGCTAGAAAAATGACGCATTGCGTAGGTAGATTTACCCTGCCCCTTGTTTACAAACATAATCGTTTACCTATTTTGTCTTTGCGCTTTGCCTATTCGTCCAGGCTGTTAAGAAAGGTAGGCACTATGGTTTTGTCCATATTGGTTCTTCTGCCAGAGCCCATATCTAAAGATAGATGAACGCTCATAGTTATTCTCTAATCTAGTAATACAGATGCCTTTCTGCAATATGCGTTCATATCACCTATACGAAGTTGAAGACGAATAAATATGAAAATTTTAGGATATTGTGTATCAGACTTTTTCACCATATTCTTTCTCGGCGCATAGCACTTGTACCTATCTCTGCAAGGATGTCACTCTTGCATTTTACAACCGCATCACAGTATTTTGTGGCTGTCGGACACTATATTGATTACAGTCCCAGAAACTCTTCTACGTTCGCTACCCTTGATAAATTTGGATCGAGTATTGCTGTACACCGCGGTCTCCTCTAAGAGGCATATCTAATGTAACCAGTTAGGAGTGGGTGGCCGAATGGCATTCCCTCCGGGAGTTTTGAAGAGAGAGAATTCAATGATATTTTTTTCTTATACCCCATCGCTCATTTCCATTTTTCATCAACTGAGAACACTCTCATTATCGCATAAAACAAGTTGTTCTTTACGTATTATGAGCGTCTAGTCATTCTTTCACTTGAAATAGAACAACTGACTCCTGGATTTTATTACTTTTCTCTACTTTCTCCTTCTTATTGTTCACTGATGTTGTTATACTGTTCTGGTAATTAATATCTATATATATTGGTTGGGGGTAGCGTATATACCTACAGTAGAGACCCTTGTCCTGATATTGTTAAACTTTACTCTTCTTAATGTACTTACACTAAATTTTGCACGGCTTTACACATATCACTGGGATAAAACCGCACTCTTTCTTTATAAACCGGCGCGCTCGTAACTCCACCCTATAGCTTTTTAGCATCTTTTCCCGCGATTGATAAGGGAAGTAAGGGTTCCAGCAATTGTTTTGTGCTGGCGCTTGTGCCAACAAATCAGCCATTTTGCAAGTGCCTCCTTGGCAACCTGCTAAGCCATTAGTCACGGAAGTTGTTGAAAAATGAGCTACGTAGCAAAGCGTTGGCTTCCACTCATATTCTCCTAATATCCTTGAATTGTATATAGAGGGACTCTCGATTCGACTGGGTGGAGATACCTCGTATCCCTCTGTTCCCAGTCTGGAGACGTTCGTACCCCGTCATTGCTGCCAATCCATTATCACTGGTACGAGGTACACATACGTAGGACTCTATATCTGGTCTGGTCATCTCTGATATGTGGAGAGGGGTTCTCACAACTCTGAACGTATTCACTATTACGCTCGCATTGTTTATTTTGCCGTGACCTAAATCAACTTGTGTTGAATATAGTGTTCTTTCCTGTGTCTCTAGTGTCGGGAGACTTTCTATTACTGTGTACGCCGGGGGGAGGTTATTGAAGTGGTTCGAGTCGCATTTGAATACCGAATACACTGAGATAGAGCAATATATGATGTAATGACGCTGCGATTGACCGAGTGACCAACTGCTCAGTCTGTCTTACGGCTCAAGGTAGAGGACGATTAATTTCTTGCAATTATTCCTTTTCAAAACCGTTAATAATACGGCTCACTCCTCAAAGATTTTGGCTCACGTGTATAAGACTAATATGAGAGAACCTCTGTATCAATAGCGTTTTTCATTTTGGGATGTTAAGAATGCGGAGGTTGATTCAACATAGCTGATCTAATCGAATGCCTTTATTATCTCTTGTTCAATTTGATAATTGCTCTGTGGGCTTTCTGGTGTGCCTAGGTCATAATATAGAGTCTCGTCTGTCCAACTATCAAATTTTTCCTTAGCTTTTCTCCTTTATCGATTTCGGAGTATTATTAGCTCTTTCAGTTACTTATTTGATATACATCTTAATTATTGCATCATGATTGGTCGTGGTAGATGGTTATAGCATATCTTGATATCTCTTGACTAAGTTCTATCAGCGAGTAGGTAAGACGAGGGCGACGAAGATTAGACTCTTATATCTATCATTACTTCACGTTCAACAAAAATATAGGCTAAATAGATAATTCCACCCTCTATCTATATCACACTTTTGCCACATCCCTGTTTCAAACGCGAGGTAATATCACTATGCACGACGACCGAGTACTTTGGATCGCATACGTTCGGCATCTCGATGTGGTTTGGCGATGACTGGGGTGTCGTATGACGATTCACCTCATACACCGATGAGTTCTTATACTATGATGATATATATGTGAACATTCTCTCGTTCCTATCTTTTAGATTTTCTATTTATGTCTACTCATTTTCATTCAGGTAAACTCTACATGAAATGTTATTGGGAAATTCCAGACTGTGGATATCTTTACAATGTTTGAGTAGCAGACTTCTGTCTTCTAGTATCGAAGTCATCGTTGGTAATCCACTCAATTTTTTTGTTTATTTTTTTTTTATTTTTTTTTCTTTTTTAACTCTGTCTAAAGGTCGTACTATTGGGGTAAACACTTCGATTGTACATCTGATTGTTAATTAGTTTTTTTTTGTAGTAAACAGCATCTTGACGACCGTGGGGTGGTTCACTTTCAATACTACAACTTACCCGAGAGTAGGACTAAATTTGTGTAAATGAGAGTGGGGTTAAAATTAAAATACTCACCTTGAATTTTGTCCATTTTTTTTATTTAATTAAATTTGGCTGTTTTTGCTGAATAAATAGTTGTAGCTTAACTACTATAGCCTAAAGAGATTAAAGATGTTCAGTAACATTTTCTTTTTAACTGTTAAAAAGTTTTCTTTCACTTAAAACTTTTTTCTTTATTTTAAGCAATTCACACTTTATATCTGTACGATTTTTACTTGCTTTAATTATTTATGAATGCACTAACAACTATAGTCTTTTTTATTATCTCTATATTGTTGAACGCATTTACGTGCGTGAGAAGCCTAGGCCTATACTGGCTAATTTTTCCAAAGTTATTAATTTCACGAAATTTTTACTTTTTTAATTTTTTTTTTTTTTTTTTTTTTTCTTTTTTTTTTTTTTTTTTTTTTTTTTTATACTGTTTATATTAATTTCAAAATTCTTAATTTATACTTTTTATTTCTTTATTGTTAATCCTCTCGTAATGTTTCACTCTAAAGTAAGGATCACCAACGTGGAAGGGAACTCACTCATAGGGATATAAGCTTCCAACGAATAGTAATGGATACATTTTTTTTCCTTATACTTTTACTTTTCGATTAACAATGACTTATTTGGGTGAGTGGGTTTGTGGGCTTAACTGAAAGATATTTTGTATCAGTTTTTATTATTTTCATTTATTTACAGAACGTTTTTAATAGCGTCGTGCGCTTCGAAAATTTGTAAATTCTCGCTTTTTGCTAGAAATAATTTAAATAAACACTAACCCCTGTGCATTGGGTAATGTGACGTTTTAAAGTCCATAAATATCTAAGCCAAACTTGTTTTTACACTACTTTTTAGGCAAATTATCAGGACCATCTTCTCTACATCACTAATAATTCGAAATTATTATAGGCGTAGCAGTAATATGGAGGTCGGGAGTCATCATAATGGCAAAAAAACTTAATTTTGATGAGAAAAACAGAAAACTGTAACTTTTCTGACCTCCCAATTCTGGTGTGCGAATATCACCTTATTATATTATTATTATCCTTAATATTATTTCACTGGTTACTTATTAACTCAGTTAATACATATAGGGTTCTTTCGCTCACTTTTTAAGAACATTATCTTTTTCCTCTCAATATTTAAATATATGATAGTGCAATATTGCATTTTGTATTAATGCCGTGAGAACACATGAAAATAAAAGGATTAGATTTAACAAACGTTAAGATTCTTATATTATATAAGGATAATATTATATACTATATTTATTCTATTGTATATTTATTACTCAAGCGTGAGTGCGCGGATATATGGTAGTTTGGAGCGGTTGTCAAACGCGGTAGGAAGTCGGTATGGTCAGAGGGTCGGTGAGTTCGAAGTTTCCCACAATTAGCTCCGGTTAGTCGGTTGAATACCGATTTAAAAAAACCCAACAACTATCGACTCCCAAAACAATTTTGAATAAACTTGTTTCACAGACAGAGTGGTTAGAGTAACACGGTTGGAGAGAACTTGAATATCTATCTCACTGGTCATCACTTTTATTATATGAAGCAGGTGCTCCACCTTCGTAAAAATGGGGGAAAACCGGTCAAGGTCCAAATCGCCGTTTTTTTCTTTTTTATATGAAGTCATGAAAAATCTAAATTTTAAAGTTAATCTAATACTTAATCGTTTTTTTCCACCTTTAGAGTTTGTTCCTTAATGTTTTAGATGAATGACAATAATAAAATCTCGAAATGAATATTTTTAAAATTTTAACACAATTTTTTGAAAATTCATTTTCCAAAAATTGAATTCGGCGAAAAACCGGTCAGTGGCCGTCCGGGAAAAGCCTCGAGTCAGGTTAAATGATTATTTCTTTTGTGCTTGTCAAACTAATTATAATTATAATTTAAATGTTTAAATAGAGTCTAATTAATACTTATAGAAATTAAGGTTTGGACTCGAAATACCACAAGTCTAAGTTACATATCTTTTATTAACGATTTGGGGACCTTGATTTTTTACAAATTTTGGAAATTTGATTGTAGAGTTTTCAAAGGAAATAAGGCATTGAAAAAAATGAATTATGACAAATCAATTTTTAATAATTTCTAATAATAATAAATATATTTCAACTTTTTAACGAAATTGGCATTTTATATTACGAGTAGGCATATGTCTACGCACATTTCACGTGAGGTGGGTTTTTGACGAGAAGTATTGCTCGACCAATATTGGTAATTTGTAACTTATGCAATCGAATTTTAATTACTATTAATAGTAAAACTAATAATCATTGCCATTTTTTAACAAAATAGGCTTTTTTTTTTACTTTTTTTATTTTTTTTTTTTATATATGTCGAGGGATTGTACGCACATTTCACGATTGAAAAAAAAAAAAAAAACTTTTTTTTTTTTTTTTTTATCCCCCCCCTTTACAAAAAAAAAAATCAAGATAGAAGAAAGATATGTATAGAAAACATTAAGCAAATGTTTACAATATACCATACATAACAAATTAGAACCAAATATTATTGAAAAACTAATAAAAAATTCGACATTTTTTAAAAAGTTTATACTGACCGGCTTTTCCCGACGCCCGACCGGCTTTTCCCCCCGAAAATTGAACAAAGGGTACACAGCATAATTAGGGAAAATACAGCTTATATTTTAAATTAATTTTTATGAAACAGTTATAATAGACTTCCCAATATGCATCTAACTCAAAATTCTGATATCTTAATTCTACGAGATTCACGAGTTCTTAAGTGCTTTTTGCAAAAAAAAAAAAAAAATTTTCCAACTTTGGGAAATTTTTTTTGACTAGTAGGTGTAAGTTATTTACTAACATTGTTTATGTTGTCTAGGTTGTTTACGTCTATTTGCTACTTAAAAAACCCTTCTCTAATTGAAAAATTTTTTAATTTAAAAAATATTAACAATCTGGTCCAGAGTTTATTAAACTGACCGTTTTCCCTCCGGTGAACCGCTTTCCCCCATTTCACGGTATATATTTTTATTTGACATTTGTTTGTAGCCTAATTAAAATTGTTTATTTTTAATTTTTTCCTATATTAAAAGGAAAGAACAAACTTTGTTCCAGTTGATATTTTAACACTTTCTGATATTATTTTTTTTTTTCCTGAGCACTACAGCTAATATTTTTCTTGAGAAACCCGTAGTTTCTCCTCCCTACCTCGCCCAAAGTAACATGTTGCGTTTAAAGTGATGACAGAGGTATTCAGACCTTTATAATATAATATTAGTAATATCTATATTTATATATATATAGTATAGTAATATATATTAATATATATATATATACTATATATATGTATACTATAGGCTATATATATATATATATATTATATACCGGTATATATATATATTTATATATATATATATATATATATATATATATATAATATATAGTATATATATATATATATATATATCATATATATATAATAGTATATCAAGTTTGGAACTAACGAAAATATCGCCAGGGGGCGCAGTGGCCCCCTGAAATTTTTTTTAGCACTAAAAATTTTTAAGTGTCATATCGATAATAATATACAAGGTGCAGAGGTTGAAATTAAACTGTAAATACGAATAAAAACTTAAAATTAAAAATAAATTAAATTAATTAAATTAAAATTAAATATAAGATTAAATTAAACGACATTGGCAATTTCATAAGGTACGGTATTTAGCAATAAAGGAAAAGTGGAAATATTAAAATATGCTTGGAAAACCAGATTTCAAAACATATATTTCCTGCTCAGGAAGGCAAAGGTCGGGAAAGAGTAGTTTTTATTAAGTGACCTAGCTTACTCTAGCATAAGAAACGTTGGGGGTTTTAATTTGCTCAAATTGCGTATTGTTTTTTTGAAACGAAAGAAGAAGGTAAGAAAACCCCACAGGAATGGGTGTTTTTTTGTCTCGAGACCATGTATTCAAAAGCTAAAAGAAACGGATTGAAATTTTCAAAAAACACGAGGCAAACTAAATATGATCAGACAAGAATCGTGAAGAGAGAATTTGCTGAAAAAAGCAGGTTCAAAGGAAATCGGAGAGCATCGACAAATAGATTGACAGCCAGAAGGAAAGGGGGCCGAAGACAGTAGAAAGCGGTCTTAATTCCAATTGTTGAAACCCAATTCGTTCTTTTAAGATATCGGCTAATGCTGGAACCAATGTAGCTTTCAGAACATCTTAAATAAACTTGGTGGTGCCAAGCAGTATATACCAGTCTTCACAATCCAATGCTCTAATTCAGTCTTTGCGCATCTCATTCAACGTAAAAATATTTTAATACTGACATAAAAGTTAATTTTTTTAACTGTCACTAGCCGATGAGACGACGATGTGTCTCAGAAAGAACAATTTTCGTTTGTGTGCGCGTTACGTGATATTGATACTCACCGCAAAGAAGATTTTTTGTGGTTTCGTCTCAGCAAATGATTTGACGGGAATAAGTCCTGGCAAAATTAATTGAAGAAAACGTAACTGATTGGTTTGAATACAAATAATCTACTAAGAGGACAAGGGTATGGCGGTGCAGCAGCGAAATGAGTGGTGCGATTCAGCAGTGTTCAGAAAGTAATAGAGGAAAAATGTCTACAAAGCTATTTTCGCTTGCTGTCTTTTTGCATTGCTCAAACTTACCCTTCACAGACGCTTCTAAAGTTCAGAAAATTTCGAAGTGCAATTGAATAATATCAGAATGTTGTACATTTTGTTTGTAAGTGCTACGAGCAAAAGTTTCTTTTATAAAAAATAGAAGAACTTATTCCTAGAAGTAGCAAGAAGAGATCAAAAAAGATGGTGAAACTCGCTGGTGCCAAAGCGGCAGGAATCGGTTTTATTATTTCAAGAGATGATAAACCCGATAATAGCAGCTTTAAGAACAAAAACAAATGTGAAGTTGGAGATCAGTCAGAAAAACTACCTTAGTTCTAAACAATCTGTTTTAATAGAGCATCTTTTCTGTGTTTCTTTTTGTTTAAAAAGACTATTAAGTTTAACATATCAATCTTTCAGAACGATTTGGGAGACACACGTTATTTGATTGGTGCAGTTCATATAATGAACGTGAATCTGTTAAACTAAACTTGAAAGCCATAGAGAAAATACAACATTAGAATTTCAGTAGATTTTTGACGAATGTGTAAGTTGCATCTGAATCTGGCTGGTATTGAAATTGCTGTACCGAGAATTAACAAATTTCAAAAAATACAGACCCAACATTCCTACTATCGACCCACAGGGACATATTATTCGCACTTCATTTTTTATACCAATATTTGGTTGATTTAATGTCAGTCATTAGGAGAGAGGTTTTAAAATCATAAAAAGAATATATCTTCTTGCAATTTGTCATACCGAACAGGTGTATGTGCCATAGTGAGAAGATAGAAAGGATGAACATTTTTTTACAAGGAGATCTCGAAGGCCAATTGTGAATTTTAGTAAAAGCAGAAATTGAATTTATGGAAGTTGCAATGGCATCTACAACCCAGATCATCCAAAACAGCATAGACGAACTCATTTCCGTTGTTCGCAGTCACAATTTGAAAATATATTTACTTGTTGCAAATACTGGCAATTTAACCCGTGGCTACTGCTTCAGTAAGAAAAACTTTTCAACATTTAAGACTTCTTGAAAACCTAAATTGAGAAAATACTATTAGAGATGAAGTAGACATACTGGACTTGCCCTCTCTACGTACATCGAAGATATTGACATAAAGACTCGATAATCTGAGACAAAAGATGTTATCGTCGGACTTTGCTTACTCTCATTCCCCGGCGATTAAAGTTAATTAACATCAAGGTAAGATGATTTTAGTTTTTTACATAAATTATTCCATTTTTCTAGAAATTTACAGGGTGATAAAAACACTTTACTATATATTATATACTATAATTATATTATATATATA
Organism: Trachelipus rathkii; assembly: GCA_015478945.1. NCBI lineage: Eukaryota > Metazoa > Arthropoda > Malacostraca > Isopoda > Trachelipodidae > Trachelipus > Trachelipus rathkii. Next base: position 59,907 of record JABUQX010000883.1, read on the forward strand.
TAATATATATATATATTTTTTGCTATTCATTATACACAAAACAAATCTAGATTTCTTCTGTATTAAATATATGAATGATATATTATGATATATATATATATATATATATAAAAAAGAAACGATTTTTTTGTCTGGTTCCCCCGAAAAAAATCCCTGGAATACCCCACTGTATTATACTTACGTATATTAATCTATAATATATATATTATATATATATTATAATTATATTATTATATATATGTATAGTATATTATTATATATATAGGGGACGATCTCGTGTAAGGAGGATGGAAGCGACCACTCCTCGGCTTCATTAGCGTTAAATTCTGAATATATGAACAATTAAAACTGATGTTTTCAATTTATGATAAATAATTGAAGCAAACTTTAAAAATTGTCTTGTAATAAGGCAGAAACTCTTTTTGTCCTAATAATCAATTAAAATTTAATAAACAATAACTTGTATCAGTTGTATGTAGTTTTTTTCTTTAAAATTCCTATTTAATAAAAGAAGTCGGTAAGAGGCAACAGAAATCCATTTTCGCTCCAGTCTTGCACCTAATCGTAATGTAAAATATGACGTCTTGCTTTTGTCCCATGAAGGTTGTAAAATATACAAGTTTGGGGTGATTAGCGTAATCGCCTTGTAAGTTTTCGTTCATTATTAAATTAATTATTTTTATTATATATATAATATATATATATACTATAATATAATATATATATATATATATATATATATAATATTATATATATATATATATATATATTTATTATATATTATTAGGGATGGCGCCGGAAATAGTGAAAAAGCGCGAATTACCGAATATTCGGCTAAAAGTATTCGGCCGAATAATCACTTCGCTATTCGGCCGAATAGTTATTTCAAGTTCGGTCATCCATTTAGGGAAAAATAAAGAAGAACTTACACTGGTCAACAAAAAAAGGGTAAATTTTTCTTGATGGACTTTTGTAGCAGATATATAGTAATTCGAAGTGGCTGATTCATATATATTCGTCGATTTGCTGTATCACATCCCGTTTTCTGGCAATCATGGATCCCTATTTTTGTTCACACCAGGGTGAACTGAACGAACTTGTATGAGAGTTGTATTTGCCGAAGTTGTCCTGAGGCTGTTGGCTTCGAGGGTTTGCATGAAAAATGACTACTGTGACCATGGCACAAGGAGGAGATATTTTTATCGTAAACAAACACAGAAGCAGAAGCTGCGGAGGCTCTCAGCAGATGTAACCGCTGTGTATTGCAGTGAGTTGCAGCCTAGCTACTTGCTATGGGACTTCCCAGCATACGATTACAGATGAGTGGCGACTGTTTTATTGACATTTCCAAGAGCAGTTTAAACTGTGTGTTGTTACACAACGGACAACAGGTATGCTTCGGTTTCCAGTAGGGTACTCGGTACGGATGAGGAGTATGCAGTATTCAAAAATCAAGACAGTTTGGAGAGGCTACAAATCAGGTACATGGATGGTAAATAGGCGTCGACCTCAAAATGGTAAACATTTTGCTCGGTCAGCCAGCAGGTTTTCACCAAATATCCCTGCTTCCTCGTTCTATTGGGACAGCCGGGCGGCAAAGGATCACTGGACCAAAAGAGAATGGCCACCGAGGGAAACCTTGCCGCCAGGTGACAGGAACATCGTACGTGAACCACTTGTACAAAGGGAAAACATCATCTTACCTCCTCCACATAAAATTGGTTTGATGAAACAATTTGTGAAGCCCTGGACCATGATGGTGAGATGCTTTCCACACTTACTATATCTCTCAAGTTTCCTCGGTCTGAGTGACGAGCAAGAAAAAAGCTGCTTGATAATTTTGATGCCACAAATACGGACATTCCTCCGTGATGTTGCCTTTGCTACAACACGACAATGACTGTGTTAGAGGCACAGAAAGTTTGGAATGCTTTTTCAGATGTAGCACAGAATTTTCTGCGAAAAGGAAAGCCGCGAACCACTAACATTGTAAGAGGAAATTGCTAGACAGCTTTTTCATTCTCATGGATTAGAATGAGAGTATAAAGTTGCACTAACTTACATTCTCACCTAAGAAATTTCCGGATAACCTAGGCGATGTCAGTGATGAGCAGGGTGAGCGTTTCCATCAAGATCTAAAGTTTATGGAAGGACGGTACCAGGGCAAGTGGGATATCATAATGATGGCCGATTGTTGGGGCTTGATGAGGGATATTCCAGACGCTATGTACAGTAGATCGTCTACGAAGAGTATAAAGTTATATACCCATCCGTAGGTATGTTACATTAACTCCCATTCCTTCTATTACATTTCATTGTTGTCCCATATTTACTCTTTATTCATAGTTGTATTATATGTTTAACATATATCTATCAAAGACATGTAACATATATTTATGATTTTTAACTTTTAAATTTTTAACTTTTGTTTTTCTCCTCATACACTTGCCTATAGAAATGCCTATGGTATACATGTTATTGAGGTTGGTGTTAGTGAAGGTATGGAATAGGTATTTATAAAATTTTTTTTTTTTTTTTTTTTCTTAAAATCCAAAAAACAGATTTTTTTTTAGCCCCGTTTTGAGTTGTAAAATGGGGTAAAACAAACAAAACATGGGGTAAGACAAAAAAAATTACTTTCTAAGCTACTTTCATAGTTTTTCCGAATTCCAATTGCATGTCTTTCCTGAGTGTTTTTTCGTATGAACCCCATTTGTTCTAGTTCTTCTATGTACTTTCATGAGCATTTTTTCTCCCTACCCCCCTTTGTTCTAACCTCGTCATCATTCAGCTACTTCCAAGCTACTTTCCAACTTTTATGTACTTTCATGAGCATGCTATGCTATGACATGTCATCAACTCTAGCTTACTTTCCCGAGCTACTTTCCTAATTTCCAGCTACTTTCAAACTCCTTTCCATATTTCGCAGCTACTGTTCTCATAACTACTTTCAATGCTTTCTAGCTGTTTTTTCTGTACAGTGCATATGTACTTTCCCTAATCGATTCTTTCACCCCTAACCCTCCCCTTTTGTTTCTAGGGCTCATTCTATTGTACTTTCATTGTGTTTTTCTCCGTACCCCTTTGTTCTAGCCCACCTCATCTCATTCAGCTACTATTCCAAGCCCACTTTCCAACTTTTAATGCTACTTTTCATGAGCATTCTATGCTATGACATCATCGCCTCAGCTACTTTCCATATTTTCAGTTCTTTCCAATAGCTACTTTCCAAATTTCCAGCTACTTTCCAACCTACTTTCACATCTTCTAGCTGTTTTCCTGAGTGCTCATGTACTTCCTGAGCATTTCATGTACTTTTCTGAGCGTTTTTCACCCCTACCCCCCTTTGTTCTATGCTATTACGTATTTTTCTCCGTACCCCCTTTGTTCTAGCTACCTCATCATCATTAACCTTTTCAAGCTACCTTTCAGCTACTTTCCAGGCTACTTCCCAACTTTCATGAACTTTCCTGAGGCCTTCTATGCTACTAACGTCATCACGTCAGCTTATTTCCAGAGCTTTACAGGAGCTACTTCCAATGTTTAATAATAACCATCCAGGATAAACACAACTGTTTTTTTTTTTAGCCCCATTCTTGGAATATTTACAGGTGGTAAAAAAAAAATTTTTTTCTTTGAGGACATAAAATAATTTAAAAAAAAAATTATTAGTTTTGCCCAGTCCTCCATCCATATGTAGTAACTACCAAAAAAAAAAATTTATTTTAAAATGTAATACATTTGAAATGGTAGCAAAGTTGTAAAAAACTGTAAAATTTATTAAAAATTTTTTAATTGGGGTTCGACATTTGTTATCGCGGATTACTGTCAATTTAGAGCAGCCCATTTTCCTTTTTGGGCAATTTTTAATAGATAACAAAGAGGCTACCAGAATAGCCCATAAATATTCAAAAAAAATTTATTTTCAGAAAGGGGGGAGGGGCGATTGTTGTTTTTTTTACCCCACCAACCTCCGAATTTTTTTTTACCCGCCTGACTTATATATATATATAACTATATATATATATAATATATATATATAGTATATATATATATATATATATATATATATATATATATTATATATATATATCTATCATATATAGTATATATATATTATTATATATATCCCAATGAATTGTGATAGACCCTCTTGAAACAGGTAAAAATCATAAAAT